>JBCFYV010011172.1:95960694-96015251 GCA_039000515.1 Timema cristinae
ACATGTTTAGTGTGTGATGTTGTTACATGTATCGTGTGCGATATGAGGCACGTTTCGTGTGCGGTGTCGCGGAATACCTATTGTGCAGAAAGCATCTTTTTCTGGTCAAAATATGTGTGGGTAGGACCTCGCCTAATCTAGTTCCATAGCCCTTAGGCGACACCAGCGCTCTAGAACGTAATTAATTGGCTCTTGTGGAAAAACCGCATTGTGGTATTCCAGCCCCCGCCAAACTTCATTAAAAGACTAACACGTTCTTGTTTCATTTGAATTAATTGTCCCTGATAAGATCTCCCTCTTCCCGTGACTTAACCTCAGGTTGCGCTTCCTCTGATAGGTTAAAAGGCTGCCTTGCTTGCCTACTTATCGTATAGTTTAAAAAAAAAGGGTGGACCGGACACTTTTCTCTTTCTTTCCAAGTCCTCCCTATTAATTTCCCTTCTTAATATTTTAACCGCATAACTTCCTTTTTCATCGCGTTCGTAGGAATATCCCGTCGTATTTATCAATCCGCGATAGTGAAAACTACACGTTTTCTGCGGCGAACATATCCGGCCGTTCTTCGTTTGAACTTGTTAGATATTGCTCGTTATATTTCTACCGTAGAGTGTACTTCATTCGGGCCGGTTTGGGGCTAAACGCACCTGCCTCGCTTCTGTAGAGTAGCGATGAGAAAGGTGTACGGGAATATATGGCAGGTTTTTGATGGAAAGGACATGTTATAAAATACAGTTATATTTGTTTCGATCTACATTGTTAGTGTGTGTGTATATATAGAACATGTTATAAAATACACTTATATTTGTTTCGGTCTACATTGTTAATATATATATATATATAATGTAGATCGAAACAAATATAACTATATTTTATAACATGTCCTTTCCATCAAAAACCTGCCATATATTCCCGTACACCTTTCTCATCGCTACTCTACAGAAGCGAGGCAGGTGCGTTTAGCCCCAAACCGGCCCGAATGAAGTACACTCTACGGTAGAAATATAACGAGCAATATATATATATATAAAAGTGATAGCTGCAGTTCACATGACGTTACGTATGAATACAAGAAAGTAGATCTAATACCTTTTCTGTCAGTAAAGGTTATTCCCATGAAAATTGGACTGTACCTGCATTTGCGTGAAGGCAGGTTGGGGAACAATTAAGGTAGAACCGCCTGAGTACACCTGGCCGGGATTCTAACCCCAATCTCCTGCCCAACCAGACGAAACTGACGCCATTGTCTGCGTGTCCGCCTACGGTGCGGTAGGCTTATATTTTTTTTTAATAGGGGGTGCTTCGAAGCTTTGATAACCACTCGATTGAAAATAATAACATCCTGTGATAGATCGTGTTCAGAGTCCGATGTTCGTGGGTTCAAACCCAGCTGGGGTTAACGGATTTTTCTTGAGCGATAAAAATCCGTAGCATACCTTCCTTCGGGGGGAGTAAAGTAAATGTGTCGGTCCCACATCGATTGTGGTTTGTAAAATAACCCTGGAAGGTATGCGAGAATACCTTACCTGGTAAAATTGGTAGGCTATTTCACACTCTCGCATAGAAATTCTAATGTGATGATATAATATATATATAATCAATCGGTTCAGAAAGTGCACGTTAAATACCTCAAATAATATATCGATATCTATCAGACGTGTGTCTCCCCGTCTTTGTAACAGCTTGTTGACACACACCAGGGACACCACTTGCGTAAGACTCCACAGACTGTCGAACTTTCGATTGGATATCTCGCGATTATAAAATAAGTCTGGAAACTATTCACTGTGTTCGCCTGTCCCCACTTCTACGGTTTATTTATAGTACCGATACTGGCAGTTTAATAACAAATGAACGCCAGGAACGCGCACTGCTAAAAGTATTTTTGTATAAATGAGCTTTATCGGTTAACCACGATACAGTCCAATTTTCTTAGGAAGAACCTTTTAGAAGAAACATACACATTTTATTGCAGCTAATATCGAAAGTTCGAGCTGCACATAACATATCGTTACGTAAGGATATGAGAAAGTCCACTTTCCGGCGTAGTCGTGTGATTTGTAGCTGTCACTGGCGTAAAAAAAATCAAGGTATGGATAGTTCTTTTAGCACCGCGTCTTACTACCCGTGCGAATTATACTCTTATGTACTAATTACGCTATTGTTTTAAGGATGAGGAAGGTTATATTATTGTAAAGGAAGTGTACCCGACTTTGCGTGGAGAAAGAGTGGGAAACAATTTAGGAAAACCACCCGCAGTACGAACACTCGACCAAGATTCAAACCTTGATCTCCCCGTCATCGGCATTCTTAGTCTACAGCTAAAGTAGAGGCTTAAACCATTCGGCCACAGCAGCGGGTAAAATTAAGGTATAAATATAACATTTATATTGGCAGATAAAGTTGTTTCTGTTAAAATTGGGATGCAGACTAATAATTCATAACACCATTCACATATCGTGACAATTAATTATTGATTAGCTATATCCAGTCACTTTTGATCAATTCACCGTGTGCTTTAGATCCACAATATTTGTATTCTTGTTAGCTTAGCTTACCCCTTGTATCCATTAATAGGTGGGTCGCAAAAGTTTGTTGTTCAAAAAATAGGCACGTGGCTTTTAAAAGTTTGTAAAGTAATGCCTTAGAAGTAAATTTGTTTTACATTATTGTTTAGTTGTTGCTTTTTTTTTACCTTTTTTTTTATCATAGTCTGTATTAAACCATCAGTTTGTGAAAGTCCAAGGTTGAATAAATAATGTGTGCCGGAAAACTAATCCCGCAATAAAAAAAATTCTCAAAGATTGACTGATATCACCTTGGAAGTATTCAAATCGATATTATGTCCCCACGCATCCCCTCTTTCCCCTCATCTATCCACGATAAAAAGTAAACACTCGCCGAGAATTGGGTAACGCTGCTATATTTATCGCGCGGCTAAGTGTATTTTTAGCGCCGCTCTGCGGTAGCCGTGGGAATTAGTGAGAAAGAAAAAAAAAGTAGCCAATAATAGCGAAAGACGGAAATAAAACAAACAAATCGTAAAAAAAAGGAAAGTAAGGCAAGGACGATTAATGAAGGGGAACCCAGAAAAAAAACAAGTCGTTCCCTCGCGTCACGCGTCTTTTAATGGTTTTCTGCGATTTACTTGTCGAAAAGGGGTGAGAGGGGAGGTGGGGGCCAAGGTGGAATCGACCAGTTTTTGGTGATACTGACGAGGGATACCGCGAACTTTTGTCAACGAACTATTATTTTCGGTTTTTTACGTAGTCATTTTACCCATTCGAGCTATTTTCATTCTTTCTTTATTAATTAATTACGTGAAAACCCTGAATATACAGAGCAATAATGTTACCGGTTTTTCTATGGGTGTGAAATGTGGCCTCTTACCTCACATGGCGAAAAAAAGGTGCTCAGGAACATATTTGATTCAATAAGGGATGAGGCTACTGGGAGTGGAGGAGGTAACATTTCCTCCACTCATCACAAATATTGTTAAGCCTAGTACGCACTAGGAAAAAAATGTTTTCCAACATGTTTCCCTTGTTTTAGAAACAGCTGGGCATAATTTTTTTCATGTTGTCTTTGTGTTTCCCAGCGGGTAAAACATGTTTCCCGTGATCTATTTCAAATGGGTTACAAGAAACAATGTTGGCCAACATTTCCGACAACAAACAGCGTGTGGGCTAGTAGGTGAGCTTTCTGATCTAAATTGTGTGTCTCTTTTATTATCCTGGGACCAACCACTTGTAAAATAGCTTAAAAGTGTGTAGGAGACATCAGAGTGAAGTTCCTAAAACCACTGTCCTCTTTGAGCTTCAGTTCTGTCAGAGGATATTGAGTTCAGTTCTGTCAGAGATATTGAGCTTCAGATCGTCAGAAGATTATTTGCATAGTAAGAAACATTTTGAAGCACTTTATGATATAAACCCACCCCGTTTTATGTCTTCTTGGGCAGATCATAACTCTGGACGCGAAACAATGTTTCTTTAATGTTTGTCACCAATGTTTCCAAGTACGTACTAAGCTTTAGAATCAAGTATCGTAGATTACGGTGGGTAGGACAAACACCATCCTCGGTACATCCGACCGGGATGAGAACTCCGGCCTCCACACCACCGGCAAACCAAACTAGATTATCTGGACATTTGGTCCGCATACCCTACGACATGGTTTTTAAAAGCTGCCCACCAGGTATTATATCTCCTACTCTCTCTCTCTTTTCCTCTCTTCTTCCTCCCTCCTCTCCTCCAGTTTCTCCCTTGATCAATAGAAATCAACAGAATAATGGCCAATATTTACAGCCCAATTTTCAAAGTTATTTCGGTCAATGTTGATACTAGCTGTCAAATAGGGTCCTTCATATGAAAATTTGACTCTGTTAAGATGCGCTCGTTGGCCGCAACCTTGGGAGATTCTGATCTAGAAAGGGGGGCGGGGGCGCAATATTGAGTACTATAAATGAGCCGGAACGGTGTTATGGTAGCTTAGTAGGCACGCGAGCACTGTCCCGGAAGTTGTAAATTCGGATAAATGTTGGCTTTTCATTGGGCATGTTTAGTTCGCATATTTTCAAAACAGACACAATAACGCGAGTACAATAAAAATGTTTGTTTTTAAATGCCATGCCGCTTTTTTCAATAAAAAACTTTTAGAATGGATTATTATTCAACCAAATTTATTTTTTGTCGCCTTGTCTCACTTCCCGTCTGAGCTAATTATTTGTCAGGGACGATGAAGGTTGAATTTAGGGAAGGTGTACCCGAATTTGTGTGGATGGATAGTGTAAAACAATTTAGGGGGAAAACCCCTCAGTACACCTGACCGGTATTTCAACCCCCGATTTCCCTATTGGCAGTCCAATCTCTTGCGAGAGTGACACCTTATACAAGCGCTTTCAAACCGGTGTGCCGTGGTATTATTGGGGGGAATATTAAAAATAAGCAAGAAAAAAGTTTAGGAATAAAAATAAATCTTTTTAAATCTATGGTTCAACATTTTTTTTGTAAAATTACAAAATTATTAGAATTTTAGCAATCGAACTTTTAAACAGAATCTCAATACTCGTTAATTAAATGATGACATTTCTATTAAATTTCTGATGGTGTGCCTCGACGATTTTAGCGCCGTGTCCAGTGTGCCGTCATTTTAAAAAGGTTGAAAATCGCTGTTTAGACCATTCGACCACCTTAGCTAGTTGCTACCAACTTTACCGGTATTTCAAGAAGTGTGTGGGCTCTAAGGAATACTGAAAACTACCACGTCGAACTTACCTGATTACACTTTGGTGCAGTGAAGTTTGTAATGTAGGACTGTACTCTAAATAATACCTGAATATTTTAACGAAGTTTATTTTAATGTACTTTTTGTTGTTCGAACATTGTTGCTTTGTCTGTGTATTTTTGCTAAGTAGAGCCTAAACGGTTGGACATAGTTCCTTCAAATTTGATATTTATTACTTTTAAGTTAAAACAGTGCATGAACGCAGAAAAATAAACCATTGATGGCATTGCGCTTTAATTTAAAATAAAATCCTAAATCAACGGTAACAACAAAATAAAATAATTTTTGAAACACATTTTATGATGTGAGCGGAATATTACACATTAATATTTAAACAATAATCGCTAAGGATTTCAAATTCTTGAAACCTTGATAAAATATATTTGTAAATCATCCTGTGGGCTGGGCAATTTAGTGAAATACCTACATCTTTGTCCTTCCACCATTCTCTCACTCCCACACTTTCTGTTATCTGCTGCTCCTCTCATCTCTTTGTTGATCTTCCTGGTTGTCTTTTCCTACATACTTCATCTCCATCACTCTCCTTGGGATTCTTTCCTCTACTATTTCATGTGTTCCCTCTACCCCCTCCTTTTCCCGGATAACTTCATTCTTAATCCTGTTTCTCCTCGTGACAGCTAACTCCTATCATGTTTCTCCTCGTGACAGTTAACTCTTATTCCTGTTTCTCCTCGTGACAGCTAACTCCTATCATGTTTCTCCTCGTGACAGTTAACTCTTATTCCTGTTTCTCCTCGTGACAGCTAACTCCTAATCATGTTTCTCCTCGTGACAGCTAACTCTTATTCCTGTTTCTCCTCGTGACAGCTAACTCTTATTCCTGTTTCTCCTCGTGACAGCTAACTCCTAATCCTGTTTCTCCTCGTGACAGCTAACTCCTAATCATGCTTCTCCTCGTGACAGCTAACTCTTATTCCTGTTTCTCCTCGTGACAGCTAACTCCTAATCCTGTTTCTCCTCGTGACAGCTAACTCCTAATCATGCTTCTCCTCGTGACAGCTAACTCTTATTCCTGTTTCTCCTCGTGACAGCTAACTCCTAATCATGTTTCTCCTCGTGACAGCTAACTCCTATCCTGTTTCTCCTCGTGACAGCTAACTCCTAATCATGTTTCTCCTCGTGACAGCTAACTCCTAATCATGTTTCTCCTCGTGACAGCTAACTCTTATTCCTGTTTCTCCTCGTGACAGCTAACTCCTAATCCTGTTTCTCCTCGTGACAGCTAACTCCTAATCCTGTTTCTCCTCGTGACAGCTAACTCCTAATCATGCTTCTCCTCGTGACAGCTAACTCCTAATCATGTTTCTCCTCGTGACAGCTAACTCCTATCCTGTTTCTCCTCGTGACAGCTAACTCCTCACAAACTTCATTCCCATGGCCTCCACTTTCCTAGTCTCTCTTACATTCAATGTCATGTTTCTGCAGCATATGTGACAATAGGTAGTATTTAAGAATGATATAATACAAATCCATAACTTACGATATGATGGTTGTTGTAGGAGGTTACATTTGATTACACTGAAATATTTGTAGTTATAATTCTATTCCTAGAATTTTAAAGACGCCAGGCCCATTCAAACACACTTGGGACTTACTGAGTCCATTGATTCCAATTCAAATAGTTGCTGGTTGATAAGGGTACCGAAACTTCGCACAAATGATTGAAACTCCCCTATCAGTGGCGTATAACTGGTGGTGATAAGATAAGGTATTATTACACCGTGGCATATTAGTTTGAAGTCCCCCTTTCTTAGTAACTTTCTCTTCAAGTGTGTCGCTAAGGGTGAAGCGGCACTTTTAATTTACACCTTTTTCACGCATTTGCCCACATTGGCAAAGGTGCAAACTCTTGATCTAGTGTGCATTGGGTTTTTTTCCTTATTCGTCTCTTTAAGAAAAGCGTGCATTTTCGCCTCCTGTTTTATTTATTTATTTTCCCCCACTTCCATTTTTCTCTGTTCACATTTCAACGCTCATTCTTACCCTATCATCCCATCATCCTTACCTAAAAATATCGTGTTCTCATTTTAGTTAAGTTGATGCTTGGAAAATAACATCACCCTCCGCCATCAGTGACAAGGAAAAAACCAAATATGACGTCCCACTGGAACTGTTTAGATATCTTCAAAACTTATGAGTGTAAATGATTTACCATAAAATAAATCAAATTTATGGAAACACGTTTGTATTATTATTATTATTATTATTATTATTATTATCATCATCATCATCATCAGCTTGTCTCTCTTGTGAGCTAAGGGTACTGGGTTCTCTTTTCGGCATGGTTGAAATAATTATCATGGTCAACTGGTTTTACCCTTTCACAGTGATGAATTAACGGACAGAGGTTTGGTTGCTGTTCTGTTCTAGATTTAAGAGATCATAAGTCGTGTACTGAAATAAGCATTCGATTCAAGAAATGCACGTTAAAAACAGCAAAATAACAAATGTATGATCTATCTAATGATAATGTTAACTAGTTTTTAAGCCAGTCCACTACAGAATGATTTTAAATATATTACCCAACCTAACAAAAAAAAACGCGAGACTGCGCGATTTTTGTGAAGCGCTGATAAAGAAGACTTGGGTTCAAATCCCGATTGGGGTACTGAGGTTATTTTTTCTCTCTAGATAGTATTCCACTCTCCATTTATGCAAATTTGGGTTCATTTCCTCAAAGTTTCACAAATTTCTTCCCTGCTCTTAGTCTAAATATGAGGATATCCCGCCCGGGACGAGGCGTGAAAACCACATTGTGCGTACAAACCCCACCAGAGGTCAGTCGGCTGACCCACCTCATGTGTATGTGTTGACGAGCTTTCCCGCCAGAAATGAAGCGTCCCCCTTCCCCACGTGTGACTTCCTCTCGACCTTGCGGAGTCTGCGCTGTCATGACTTCCGTCCGACCTTTGCTGCCTTGCTAGTGACATCAAACAATCGATTGTCTCGAGACTGAAACTAACCCATAACTCAATTTTCTTACGAGCGGACACTGGACATAGCTGAGAAGTAACATATAGAAGGTTCTTTTATTACAAACAATGGCTGGAACCATTGAAAATAATAATTATTAGGGACTCACTAAATGTTTGCAATAAAGAACCTTTTGCTAGCTATCGCCACTATGGGCGAAAGGAGGGTTTTCAAAATCGTAAGTTTATCACATGATAAGACTTAAACCCTTAAAAAATTAAAACATTGCTACTTTATACAGTAGTGGTGGAACTTTATTTGTGTGTGTGTGTGTGTGTGTGCGCGCGCGCGCGGAGGGGGGGAGGGCGAGGAGAGCAAGTGACATAATTGTTTTTTAAGAATTTTCTGCCCTCCTCTACAGCTAATTTTGGAAAATTGGATGCTCCTGGAAGCTATTTGTAGTCTTTGGAGAGTTTTTGAAAATTCTAGGCCTACTCTTTTAATAGCTATTTAGAATAGTGATTCCTCTTGAATTTTTGAAATTTGGATTGCGTGTAGTCTCCTTCGGCAAATTTTTGAATATTTTATGTTTTTAAAAGCTATTTTAAGAAGTGCTCCCCACCCAGATTTTTTTTAGTTGGATGCCCCGCTCCCTAGAAGCTATTCAGTCCTCTTCACCTGATATATATATATATATATATCAAGAATTAGAAGCCACTAACATAATCTTCCGCAGGCAAATTTTTAAAATTGTATTCCCTTAGAAATCATTTGGAATAGTTCTCGCCTGGATTTTTTCTTTAACTAGACGCCATAAGAACTTATGGAAAGTGGTTTTATCCTAACACATTTTTGGAAGTTGAACGCTTTTAAAGTGTGGAATGAAATTTAGCACGGTGAGGTGTGAATTGGTGGTAATGACAGGGAAAAGGATAAGGGTACGGCCAGACTGAGCGAGCGAGCGATAAAATATAAAATAGAACACATTGGTTGTAATGGGAGTTGGCCACACTGGAGCGAGCGCGCGCGCTTGAAAGATAGAACTGGTTCTATTTTTCAAGCGCGCGCGCTCGACCCGGCACAGTCTAGTTTACAGGCGCCAGGCAATATTATTGTATGTTGGTTCATTGAGTGCTGGGGAAACTTCTCATTTTGACATATTTGACTTTTTTCTATCAGTGATAGGTTTAACACACTTGCTATTAATGGCCCGGTGACCTGGTGGTCTAGGGGTAAGGTGTCAGACTTCTATGCTGACGGCCGGGGTTCAATCCTCGGTCCCGGCACAGATTTATCTGATTACCAAACCCTTCCTTCACCTCTGGCAAGACATCTTGTGAATGTGGGGAAAGCCAGGCCGCCACCGTGGTTCGGATTCCACGTTAAGCTATAAAAGTTGGATGGAGTAGAGCTGAGAACAGTACAAAACATAAAAATATATTTGAAGCATGATTTAGGCGAAAGGTGTAAGTAGAGAGCATCTATTGAGAAGAGGACAGCAGGGAGAGTTGTTCTCTATGTAAGAGACCTGCTATGGAGATGAGAAGTGCCCTTGAAGTGAAAGGAAGTATTGTACGGGGCGTACTTTGTAACCATTGTCACATATGCTGAGGTTACATGGACATTACATGTAAGAGAGAATAGGAAAGTGGAGGCCATGGGAATGAAGTTTGTAAGGAGCATGTTGCTGTCAGGAGGAGAAACAGGATTAAGAATGAAGTTTGATCCAAGGCTATCCTTAAGCTGCATACTAAAAACTTTGGATTTTTTTAAGGGGTGGGGGGGGGGGGGGGGGAGATTTACCATAGATGATATCTAGATTTTTTTTACACATTTATACGTCAAGTCGTGATCTGCAGATGTCACTTTTTATATATTATATTATCAATACCTATAAAATAATACTTATAAGCTATTTTTATACCGGTTAAAGTTATACACGTATATGATACTACTCTAATGAGGTATGGGTGAGGACGGAAGCATTTTAGAGGTAATCTATCAGTATTGGTGTGGAAGTAGAGTTGGAAACCATTTAGGAAAAACCTTTTTTGGTAGAACCAACCGGGATTTGAACCCCGATACTCCCCGGCTTCAGCAGGCCAATTTAACACGAAAGTGGTTCCTTCTTAGACCATTCGACCAATTAAGAGGGTTATAATAAATTGTATCAATTTTGACTTTAAAAAAGTTGTATTTTCTAAAAGGTCTCTACTACCATAATCCTACTATAGATAGAACCCTTAGAAATACCTGTTCGGATATACTGAGGGGGTTTTTCCCTCCACACAAATACGGGTTTATTTACTATGAAATTCTACTTTTCTCTTCCCTGTTCTATTAACGTAATTTAATGTTTCTTATAACTCGAAAGGATACTTCAGCATATCTACATTGCGTCTGCGTCCACAGTGCTCCGAGAGCACCACCGAGCAAGCGTGTGTTTTAGTAGAGTTGTATTTAGTTTTGTGCTTGATTGCTTGCCGACACAGGAAATAAATAGAAGTTTCATAAAATACATAATTATTTGTAGTAAGGAACAACATATGTCATATTAACTCATTTCAGGATTCATCTATGACCTGATGATGGTGCCATCGAGCGCCGAAACATGTCGGAATTGTGATTAAACAACCCCCATTCTCAAGGAACAAGGGAATTCAAATTCTCCCAGATAAGAATAGATTTCAACTTATATATAAAAAATTTTCTTTGTTTTCACAAAATTCCAATCTGTGTCATTTGACTTTTATCTTATCACACTATATTATAAGTTTCATCTATACTATCCCATATTTCATCTACACGTGTCTTAATGTATTTATGGGTTGTTAAAATGTAATTAAATAATATCCTGAATAGAATAATTTTTAATTTTTTTTATAACAAACCAACTAAAAACTTTTATGCAAAGCCTAGGCTCAATTCTCTATGGAACTCTATTTCTAACCATAATTTTATCTTGTTTATCAATATTATACACCCTATTTTATTTTAACTAATTGTCTATAACACATGTATTTTAATATGTTTTATTGTATATGTACTTTTTCGACTCACATTTTTAATGTGTTTTTAATGGTTCAATTTATTACTTTTAACCTAATTAAAAACTTTTTCTCATTACATAATTTATTTTAACTCACAATTATTGATTGTAATTGATTTTCTGTTGTAACAACAACTTTGCCACTCAGTCCATTGACTCTTCATAAATAATACACTTAATTAATATTGTCAATATAATTTATTTTAATAACCTAATTTCTATCTCTTTTTCATATCTTTTAATTTGATATCTATCCTTATCTAATATGATATAAATAGAAGTTGCTTACAACAAATACTTAAAAAAAGAAAAAGTGGTTCAAAGGAACCGTGTTATTCGAGGAAATCTTATGTCCCAATCGGCACAGTTTTATGTTCGTTTGGGATGGCTTTGAAAATGTTCCCAAGATTTCTCCTTAGAAGAGGACGAAAATTTAATTGTAGAAGTGGAAAAGCTCCCCTCAATTTTTGGTCGATCAAGTTAGTATTTTTTTATCCACACTATTCCAAAAAATAAAATAACACGGAACATTAAATAAATACACAATTAAAAAACTCTGATAAATGAGGAATGATCTGTGTTACACATAAAATTACCCACGACTGGCGACCAGAGACACATCTAAGGAAACACTGTATCCCGCGTCTGCGATTTACCTCCCACGTCTGCGACCGCAGACGCGAGACGCGGTGGGTAAAAAACAAATATTGTTTCAAGAATTTAATAAATAGTAAAACCAATGAGATTTTTTTAAGCGCCACGTCTAACTACCTCTTCGGGCTATAGCTACGCTTATGTACTAAATTCACTAATGTGTTAGGGATTAGGAAGGTTGAATTTAAAGGAAATGTACCCACATTTACGTGGAGGGAGATTATAAAACCATTTAGGCAACACCATCCTCAGTACACCCGACCGGGATCGAACCCCAATCTCCCAACTATCGGCAATCAAATCTCTTGCGAGAGTGACGCCTTAGACCATCAGGTCACTGAATCAGTTTACTACTAACAAGATATTTTATTAAATTGTATTACACATAAAATACCGGGAAACTGATTTTTTTTTGTTCTAGAAAAGTTATGGAATTTTGAAACCTACAAATTATTTCTCTTGTGATTCGAAAGTCTCTTAATGATTTAAATTTGCCGCTACATGCTGGTAAATATGGTACAGTCCATTCACCATAGAAATGTAAGTAAATAGCTTCAAAATGACGACTGGCTAATTTAAACCACGTGGTTGAACATGTCGGTAAACAAGTTTTTACAATGATGCAGACACGCAGTTGATGAAGTATTTCAAAATACGATAAAATAATCATAAAATCATTTATTGTATGTAAAAAAATGACAACAATTTTTTCTTTTCCAAATAAATACGATGCCTGTATTAAAAGGTATTGATGTGTCCACTATATTACACAACATCAATAACGTTCCAAAACGAAGAATAAATACTTTTAATTATGTTTAAAATATTGTTTCGAGTTGGATGGAAAGAAATTATTAAAAAAAAATGAAATAGTATAAGAAAACTTAAGTTTACGCTATTTTAAATGTAATATATAACAGGTAATTAAAGATCTATACATTTAAAACAAAACTGATATTTTACAAGTGTTGGCAACCCAAAACCTAAACATGATTTTGGAACTGTCATCCAGGTAAAAACCTATCATGAACGGACTTTATATCATTGATGTTTAATAATTCCTGTAAACGTTTCACAAAATCACTGTAAAAGATTTGACTTTGCAGTCAAAAACAAATCGACAATAGATAACCAGATAACCTTCCGTACCACGAATAAATTTCGCCAGGTGATTGGAGGTTGGGACCACTCGCGGTACTGGCCGGCGATTGTTGCCTTGTGTGAAAGACAACATATTAACACGTGATTGACCAAGCAGTCGCCGTGTGGGCGATAGTTGTCATGAAGGGCAACTCAGTTGCTTCGTTTGAAATCAACAGAGCGATAGTTGACCGGCGATAGTTTTTTTCGAAACTATATAATTAATTCAATAAACGAAAAAAAAATCCATTCACCGAGAACAATTGCAAATAGTTAAAGTCGGGAATGTTTTAATAGAAGTTTTGTAGTTATCATTAATGACTTTCAATGCCAGGCCGCCACCGTGGTTCGGATTCCACGTTAAACTGTAGGTCCTTCATTTCATCTCACAATCACCCTACCATTACACATTAGCGTAAGTGCGTATAACCCGAACGGGTAGTAAGACGCGGTGCAAATAATAATAATAATAATGACTTTCAACCAATGTTTGCAATAAAAATCTTCTGCTAGCTGTCAGTTACCACCACTCCAATGGCGAATCGTCTGTAGCTTATTGCGCATGCGCAATGCTGGGAAATAAGATGGTAGCGTGTTCTCTGTGTGCCGCCCGCGTTTGTCACTGGGAATGTTGACGACAATTTGTGCTGCTCACACGGTAATTGTGCCGACGTCAGGGTGTGTGTGGTGTAAAGAGGTATCCGCCCGCGTGGGGCGCGTCCTCTCTTGGGCATAGCCCCCCCCCCTCCCGGAATAAGACAAGAGATTGCTCTAATTGACATGGAATGCTCGTGCTCTATTTCTTTGGTAGCTCAACCCGGTCATTCATTCCCTGCTCGCCTACGTTGGTCGAGAGAAAGGGGTTCGAGTCACGGATGAACCGAGGGATTTGGAGCTCACTTTTTTGATATTTTTTTTACACGTGTACTAATTACGCTAATGAGCTAGGGACAAAAGGTTGTATTTAGAGGAATTGTACTCATTTGTGTGGAGGGAGAGAGGAAACCCATTTAGGGGAAACCACCGTCAATCCACCAGGGATTAGAACCCCAATCTCCCTGGAAGTACAGTCTTTTGCAAGAGTGATGCCCTAGACCATTCGACCACTGAAGTGGGTGAGTTTACTATCAGCCTGGTCCCTGGCGCTGTCACAGTTGAAGGACACTGTATGCCGGCCGAAGCCCATACCGCCCACTCCCCTCTTGTATTCAATACAACTCCTTTTTGACATTATCGCTCATGAATCTGAAATTAGGCCTCGCACTACAGAGAGCTTCTTGAGGCGTGCCTTATTTCAAACATACCGGTCTTGTGTTACGTTGAACACCTGTATTGTGTTGGGAATGCCAGGCCTCCACCGTGGTTCGGATTCCACGTTAAACTGTAGGTCCTCCATTTCATCTCATAATCACCCTACCATTACACATTAGCGTAGGAGCGTATAACCCGAACAGGTAGTAAGACGCGGTGCTAATAATAATGTATTGTGTGTGTTATGTTGACGAACACCTGTCTTGTATTATGTTGATGAGCACCTGTCATGTGTTAAGTTGACGAGCACGTCTTGTGTTAAGTTGAGCACCTGTCCTGTGTTACATTGTTGACGATCATGTGTTCCCTTGTGTTTTCGTCAGGTCGGGAGCGGTTTCACTCCTCCAGCAGTACGGACGACTCTGGTTCGGAACTTGAGCACGATCGTCCAGGGGAAAGTCTCACCACGGCTCCTTAGGGAGCCACGCGGTCAGGAAGCGCAGAGGGAACCTCCCCAAACACTCTGTCAAGATCCTCAAGCGCTGGCTGTACGACCACAGGTTCAACGCTTACCCGAGCGACGCCGAGAAGCTGACGCTGTCGCAAGAGGCCGGCCTCACGGTTCTGCAGGTGAGGAGGGAGACTTTCTGTTCAAACCTTCAATAAAGTAATATCAATATCAATACACATTTAATTGTTCTGAAGACAAAACAAGTCATCATAAATTAAATAGATTTTTTTTGTTAAGAGTGGTGATGCATTTTCTCTACGAGTGTTCTAGGTGTGAAAGGTAAAACAGCCCTAATACAGAAAGATTGTCAATATCTAGTCGCTTCCTTTGTTTGGTATTTATTGCCAGTAAAGCTGGTAAATTCTTTTTATTTTCTACCACTGTGGTATCCTCATACTACCATTGAAGTTCTCTTAAGTACAAAAGTAACCATAACTATTTTTATATATTCATACATCAAGTGTGATCTGCAGCTGTCACTTTTGATAGCTATTACGAAAACCTAAACACTGGTATTATAGTACAAATGTTATCATTGTTGATTGATGAAAAATAAGTTTGTATTTTTTAAACGCCCTTTCTACCAAAATCCCACAATATGACATATTGTATGAAGGTCATATGAGCTCACAGATCCTCCTATTGAAGGCGTTTGTATTTTAATCGTGGCTGTGCCCCCCAATTTGAATATCACGAGCTCTATGTCTGAGGTGTTCGACTGTGTCTTCAGGTGTGCAACTGGTTTATCAACGCTCGGCGGCGCATCCTGCCGGAGATGATCCGCCGCGAGGGTCACGACCCCCAGCACTTCACCATCTCCCGGCGGGGTAAGAAGCTTGGTGGCCAGTCCCCAGGACCTGTGGGTCGGGGCAGGCGCGGTAGTCTGGCTCGCGACCACGACTACGAGGAGCAGGATAGCCCGGAGTACGAGAGCAGCAGTTCCCCAAGCGAGGAGGAACCCCCTGCGGCCACCCCCCAGCCCTGGCGGAGCGTCATTGTGTGTCGCAGTGGCGGTTACAACTGCCTCTCAGACTGCAGCTTGCAGAATAAGATGTGAGTATAAACATTCTCCTGAAAGATGGTGACAAACCATTATTTTGTGAAAGAATCACACTGGTTGAAGCCAGGTCAAGCGCCAAAACCCAAGCTCAAATCTGTCATTGGCGTATTGACTGCTGACTGTCTGTCCCCAAGATCTTATAGGTGCATGAAATACACACTAAATATTCAGGGCTGAGACTTTAAGCTCATTCTAATGACAACAGTTCACTCCCTCCATGTTAAGACAGAGACTATGAAAGTAATTCTAATGACAACATGTTACACTCCCTCCATGTTAAGACAGAGACGAAGCTCATTCTAATTACAACAGTTCACTCCCTCCATGTTAGGACAAGACAATGTAGCTCATTCTAATGACAACAGTTCACTCCCTCCATGTTAGGACAGAGACAATGAAGCTCATTCTAATTACAACAGTTCACTCCCTCCATGTTAGGACAGAGACAATTTTATTTGAATAAGTCTTAATCAAGTCCTGTAGAGTCCCCCATTTTAAAGGAATGTTTGTTTATGTCAAAGTACTGTAAAAATAAATTAGATAAAATCATGAAATTCATATCAGTTAAAATTCTAGTGAAAACCCCTGAAAATGATAGTGATGAAGAGAAGCAAACAGAATCTGAAATATTGGCACAACTAAAATAAAAATTTCAGCAAGTAAAAGTACAAGTGATAAGATTACAATTTTGACGCTGTTACCAAAGAGCTGGTCATGTAAGAAAATCGAAACCCAGTTTAATGTTAGCAACAGAATGGCAAGGAAAGTAAAAAAACTGGTTAAAGAACAGGGGATTTTATCTTCACTTAATCCAAAGTGTGGTAAAGTGTTACATCATTCATTTATTCTAAAAGTAGAACATTTTTACAATAGTGATGAAATAAGTCATCTTATGCCAGAAAAAAGATATTTAATTTCTGTAAAAAAAAAGTTGATAGATATCTGAAAATTTGAAAAAGAGATTAATTTTAGAGAATCTAAAGGAAATTTTTAATTTTTTTAAAAGCAAATATCCTGTAGGAAAAAAAATAGGATTTTCATAATTTACAGTTAAAACATGAGACAGCCACCATTGGTAAGATTTAATAAATTCTGGTCCTTTTCATTAAAAACACTTTTTTTTTCCAAACATGCTGATTCTCAAACACTCCTCCTATACTAAATTGTATGATCATTAAATTTCCTTGTCGATTTGATTAAAAATGAAATTTCATTCCTACTCTTTAAAGTGTCCTGAAAAATTGAAATTCTTTCTGGAAAACACGAGGGAATTTTGTATTAAAAAATAGTGGCAACCCTGGTTAGTTTTTCTTGTGTTCAAAGTGATTCTTAAGGCTGCACCTACTACTTTTATTTTAATTCTGTTAACTTATTATATATGCTTTGTGGGATAAGTGACTGATTTAAAATTCATAATTCTTGAACAGATATTGTTGGAAACCTTCCATGATACTTTAATCATGGTTATAGAAACCTTTTTTAGTTTTTTTACTCAAGTTTTTCTGCCAAAGCCCTAAAACTTCAATACACATTTCAAACTTTTTTTTTGTATCAATCTAAATATTGTGAAAGACATTTGACATTTTTTTAAACAACGAAGTGCTAATTTATGAAAGTAAAGTATTTTTTTCACACACAAAAAGAAAAAAAATGAAATGCTAAAAATAATTAATTCAAATGTGGAAGGTTTAGCCTTAAGGTGAGGAAGAAAGGGACGCGAGAAAAGTCAAGTGTTTTTGGAGTTTTTTATAGCAAAACTTTTTTTTAGACAAAATAAGTCAAATATTGCCCCAATAGGAACATTTAAGAGTTTAATTTCTACTGGAGCAATATTTGACTTATTTTGGCTAGAAAAAGTTTTGCTATAAAAACTGCAAGAACACTGACCTTTTCTTAGGCTCCCTACATCCTCACCTTAAGTCACTATTTACCTATAGCTCATCTGTGGTAGAAGAGGTGGTATCTGACAGTTAGCAGAAGGTTCTTTATTACAAACATTGGCTGAAAGTAACTAATGTCAACTTATTTGTAAATAATAACTATTTGCTCATTTATACTCACTAAAAAGTGTTATCAAAAATTCTAATAACAATTCCAGCCAATGTTTGTAGTAAAGAACCTTCTGCTAGCTGTCACAGCACTCCCATCGTAGTTGAGCTACACATACTCATTGTGTATGAATAAAAACACATTTGACCAAAAGCTCTCTGGTTGCTTTGAGCTTGATCCAGACAGTCATTTAATAAACAAACATATGAGAGTGTAAATGTTGTGTTTTAGGGAAGACAGTCTGTCAATACCACACAGCTACTATCCTCACCCTGAAGGCAGCTACTGGAGCTCGCCCTTGTACCACCAGGTGGTGTCGGAGGAGATCCACGAGGAACAAAGCAGCGAGTACCCCCACGAGCAGGAGACTCCGCCTCCCACACCTCCAGATGAGGATGAGGACAAGGACAAGTTCAATGGTCTGTACCTGCTGGTGGAGGCGGCCAACGTGAGGCGGCAAGAGACGGAGCAGCAGGCCCTCGCCCTGCGCGTCTAACACATCCAAACACTCGACGACAAAAACTTTTTTTACATGTATTGATAGTCGGATATATATATATATAATGCCCTTTATTTTTGTTGTGTAACCTTTTTGGAGGGTAAGAGGGGAAATTACCAGCAGAATTTGTTATGGGCATAAATACAGTTAAGGACCTGGTTGCTCAAAGAAAATGGTATTTACTTTACCCATCATTTTCTGCTGTGAATATACTATTTTATTTCCTAACGATAGTGTGTTATAGTTTGTGTGGTTAAATAGAAGTTGACATTTGTAAATATGAGTGAGAAAGTATTTTTTTGAAGATAAGTTTGTTTTGTAGTATGAATGACTATAACCAAACTACTGCTCAATACAAGAACTGTTAATAATAAACCATCATGAAATAATTTTTTCTGTGTTAACAAAACTAGATTAATTATAATCAACGTTGATTCTGATTTTGTTTGGAAGTCAAAGGCTCGAAAATTAACTCGGCTGGCTTTTATTTTTATTAGTTAAATTTTTAGATAAATATGTTTCTACGCTTGAAAAACCTAAATAACCGCTGTCGTGTTCAAAATGATGGAAGAAAATGGGTCAACTCAGGTGTATAAACCCTCTACAGGTTAACCACTGCCAAAACTAGTTTACTAAAAAGTGCCTTTCTTAATCTTGTTTTTGTTTTTCTATTTTTAATTGTTGTAGTACAAAGTTTCATGAAAAAAAAACATTTTCAAAGGTCTAAAATTATGTGAATCATGACCTTATGGGTACAATTTTGTTCGCAGCTTGTTTTTATTTAAATATTAAGTTTTATGAATTATTTGTGTATTTAGAAATCATCTAAACTCTGTCAATTTTGTACGTATCCATTGTGATTAGAGTCTAATAGTGTGCACACTATTTTAGCAGCAATAATTTTATTTGGCAAATATTTATCATTTTGATTTCTGAATTTATTTATTCCTCATATTAATAACTTTTTGAGTGTTAAGTTTATTTCCCTATGTATATATGTATGTAATATAACTCCTCCTTTTGGAGTGTTGTAAGTGCCTAAAAGATGAAACATTAAACAGGATACACACCACACACCGGACTATGCGACTGTGTGGATCATGAGAGGGTATCTTATTCTTGTCAAAAATGTTTTAAATTAATGTGCCATTTCTAATTTTATACTTATTGAACTATTTTTTAAATATTAGTACAATACATATAATGCAGGAATATGTCTTAGTAACTTTAACACTAATCACTTCATTTATTAATTTTAAATTGTTTACATTTTTACAATTATTTTGTGTACAAGCAACCGATTGATTTATTACCTGACATGAAATATGAACCATATACCTCTCTTTTCTCCACCCCACCACATTAAAAAAAAAATATTTATGAATGTAAATAGGGGCTTTCTCTTTGAATTAAAATTAAACAGCATTTATTTTTTAAAGAATTAGAAAGTACGCTAATACATTTTATGTGTTGCAAAAGGTTCAAAAATGTTGATTGTCATAAGTTTTATATGTTACTTCCAACTAAAAATGGTTGAATCAGGAGTTTTTGGTACATAATTAAACAAAAATTCTAATGGTGTGCAAAGCTTTGAATTGGCTTTGAAAAAAATTCGGCTTCTAAGCTTTGCTAATAAAAATATTGACCGCTCAAAAACTCATTGATGTTCATTAACTTCAATTCTGAGCTGTTTAGTATTGTACATTACAAATTCATATTCATAAAAAAAATCTTAAGTAATTGAATTGCATGTTGAGATAGATAATAACTTGATTTATCATATTAAAACTAAATTTTACAAACATTTGTGCAGTAAAATATTTTCCAGTTAATTTTAATTCATTAATTTATTTTAATAACCACAGAATATTTTTTCAAACATAAAATCACTATTAAACAATATTCAAACTTCACTTTGGCTTTGAAAATACTTCATATATTCTCTTAGAGTTTGCTTTGAATTGAATTTTTTTTTAATTACACACACCCCTAATGAAGTTGATTACATGAAGAAAGTAGTTTCAAACTGAAAGATAATAAGTAGGGCTTGGATTTTGACTTTAAAAAAATACAATTCTCATTTTCTTATGTGCACATAAATTCTGTTAATGTTCCTCTAACTGTGGAGTTATTTTATTGGCCATTTTTTGTAATTTAAAATCTTTAGGGAAAGCATCAAGCTGTACCATTTTATTAATATTGTTTGATTGTTTGGATGTTAATAATTGTACAAAACATCTCAGAATGTCATTATTTTTATTGGTGTAGCTTCAAAGCTAGAATTTTTTTTGAAGCTTCACACACCTTATTAATTAGTAATGTGCATAAATGTGTGGTAAAAAAATTAGTGCCTTATCCTCCTTCATCCACACAGTAAAGCTGCCAACATATTGATAGTTGTTGATGTATGGACTGTATCGGAATTGACATTTGACTAAAATATGCTCAGTTTGAATGGCCTGATAAACATTTGTAATGATATACAGAAGATTTAAAAAAAGCTCGATCAGAGACAAACGTGGACATTCTAAAGTTGTGCTAAGAGGGTTGAAGATATTTTCTAGTTTTCCTTTGGGTCTCCCACCCCCCATTATAGTGTGACAATTTTTCTTGAGATCACTATTCTATTGGAGGGGAAAAACTAAATAAGACCTACATTAGGTAAGTAATACAGTTCGAACCAGAAAATGCATGGTGGTGTGGTTTTCAGTATTCTACTTTAAAAAAAATTGAATTGAGACCAGTAAAATGATTTTATCAAATGATTTAAAATAAGATGTACTGTTCTCAAGTTCACATTGTCAAGTAATGATTGTAGGAAACCACACTTTGAAACATTTCCTTGGTTTGATAGAATCACGGTTAATCGGCTGTTAGTTCATACTCTTTAAAGCATTGGCTTGAAATTAAATCATAAGAATTTGGTTCATCCAGAATATTTAGTAAAACTTACAAATTAGGTTTCGTTGTATTTTCTTTTTACTGTCGTCCTAAAATTGATTTATGATAGTCTAACAATCATTGTTCATGCAAATGTACTTAAATCAATTAATTATTTATCACTTGGTAGTGTTCTGACAGTAAATTTGCTGAAGAAATAGTTGTGGAGCATCATATTTGTGATAGCTATCTTTCTCAATAAACATATTTGTTAAAGTGAAACGGTAGTTTCCTTAGAATTGTTAACATATCTCTACTATCTGATGTATGCTTGTTATAAAGTCCCTTTTATAAAGCTGCATGGTCAGGAACCAATGTAAATATTTCTGACATATAGTGCAATAGCATTTTGTATTTCAAGAAGCCACTTGTGATACTTCTTTGATTGGAAGTTGTATATTTTCTGTAGAAACTGAGTTTTCAGATAGTTTGTAAAAAAAAACACGAAAGACAGTTGTGATTTTATTGTGTTCATCTTAATTTGTTCATTTAATTTTTTATACGATGCAAAACAAAAAAAAACTTGAGGTTTTCTTTTTTTAAGTGTCACAAGTTTAGAAATATAAACTAAGTTAACTATGTTGTGCCATAAAGGTTACATTACTGAACATATAGTGACAATGAAGGGAATTCTTTTAATGTAGTACATATTTAAGATAAAACTATGTTGTGTCATGGTCTTTTTGACATTTTGTTAAAATATGGAAAGGTAAAGACATGATACATAGAGATTTATTAAAGATGATAGTTGAAAATTACTTGCATTTTATTTTAACAATTTAAGGAATCTGATTAGTGTATATTCATAAGCCAGTGGTCGAAATGTCTAACACAGTGGTATTAACCCTGGGATATATATAGTGTATAACTTGCAAGGGTGTAGAAAACTACATTTTTTGTGTGGTGGAGTTTTGTTAGAAAATGTTTTTTCTATAGCCAATAAAAGTTTTCATATGTATGTGTGGACCACCTTAAGGAGGTGAAGGTCATCAAATTCCAGCCCCTCTCCCTCCCTTTTTTTGTTGTTGTCATATGTTATACTTAAGGAAAAGGCACAACACAAGAGAATGGGTGCAGTAAAGGGCAGAGTTTGGAGCATTCTCACATTTGTATTGTGAATTAAGGTGAGACGATGCAAAGATTTTTTTAAGTTCACGATTTGTATTCTTCTAGCTATTGTGAACCTCCCTCCTCCCCCTTTATCATCACTCATAAATAACAGTCGGGATGGTAACAAGAGAGTTATTTTATTCAGGTAATAAACAAATACAACTCTATGAGAGTGTGAGACAACATAAAGAATTAGGTGCTCAAAATAAATGTAAATTTTAGAAATGAACATTCATATAATTGGCACACACAGGTTTTATGAACCATAGAAAATTGCCAATGCCCAAACGTCATTATGCAATTTTATATTTGCGGGACAACTCCTCATGCCCATAAATGGTTACTCAAAACATATGCTGTAATCTATAATTAAATTAACCTTCATACCAAATTCCTACTAGTCCCATCATAATAGCAATTAAAACGCAAATCAAAGATATAGATATTAATTACACTGGGTAGTAAAAAAAGTTTTTCTTTCCCAAAAGCGAAAATAGGTGGCTCTATAGTATCTTTTGTGCTGAATTTGAATCTATTTTTAGAATTTTTCTATCGGGTAAGAATTTTGTGTAGTACCTATTTAAATTTTACAGTGTTAAATTTATCAAAATACATAGTAAAGGGCTTTTCTCACCTAAAAGGTAGAAGTGTAGGATTTTATGCTGTATTTTGCCTCTGGAACAACCCTCTTAAGGGTCCAACAATAGTCACAAAGCATATTTGGACTCTACTTGCCCTGGTAACGTTTTTACATTCCAGAAATATCTTGATGAAACCATTAATCATGTTTATTACTGACTGCTCCAAGATTTTCTAGGAAGAAATCCAGGTGTGAATCTAAGAAATGTATTTTCAAAGACATGTTACATCCAATGATCTTGTAAGAGTTTAACAAATCATTCACTATTTCTTTGTAGTTGTCTGCTTTTTGTTTCCCTAAAAATTTCCTGCAAATACTCTTGAAAAGATCCCATGCAGCCTTTTCAACCTGGTTCAACCAACTATCGAAGTTCTCATCTTTGATCAATTATCTTATTTGAGGTCCTACAAAGATCACCTCTTTGACTTTGCATCACTGATCTTTGGAAATTTTTGTCTTAAGCATGTAAATCCAAGCCACTTCTATCCATTACTTTAACAAAGTTTTTCTTAGGACCAAGCTTTATATGGAGTTGAGGTAAATACAATTTTTTCGGATCGACAAGTGGTGTATTGAAAATATTCTTATTTCCTGGTATTAGTGATGTACGCTTTGGCCACTTTGTGGGTGTAGTGATTTTGTCAGTCTCTGCTGTCCCACTCACAAAGAAAACAGCAGTACGTAGTGAAATCAAGTTGTAGTCCAAGCAAAAGAGCAATGACTTTCAAGTCACCACAGAGATTCCATTTTTTGTATTCAACATACTTGATTTTTTCTAGAAGGAGTTTCATGCTCACATGTTTCTTTCATATCGGCAGCATGAGCTAATGGCACTGATGGAAACTTATTTCCATTGTGAAGCACAGCTTTCAAACTAGCTTTAGAAGAATCAATAAATAAACTCCACTCCTCTGTTTTGTACTCGTGAACAAGTGCTTCCATAACAGAATAAACACCATTAAAAAAAATCTTATCTTCCAAGGGAAAATAAATCATTAACGTCACTATGCCTATCTATAAAAACACATACTATTGTTTCTTTGTGGAGGAGATTCCAGCCTTTCAATCTGGTTCCTAAAAGTTCTGCTTGCTTTTAGATAGATTGAAACCTCAGACAAGGTCATGGAGATCTCCTTGAGTAAGCAAATGTGGCTCAGAATATGAACAGGAAGCTTCAAATATGAGATCAAACCTATCATCATCATTACCATGCTCTACGTTCACCTCTTCTTATTGTTGTCCATCATCATTAAGTATGACATTTTCTAGGGGCTTTGGCACCGGCAATTCTTTAATATGAGAAACCGTTCTCATGACAGATGGTAAATTAGGGTATGCCATGGTGTGTTTTGATTTAGAACTGATGCCTGAAATATTTATGAGACAAAAGTAACAATCTGTAGAGTGATTTTTTGGTTCCCGTCAAATCATTGGAACACCAAAATGCATGTGCCGAGAACCCTTTGATCAACTCGTAAGGAGTCTGAGACAAGTGATACAACAAAAATGAGGGGCTCAATTTTTATCTTGGTCACCAATATTGCAACCAAAATAAAGCTTATAGCACTTGAGCGGAGTAAAACTACGTTTGCTATTTTTAAATGTTACCTCACCACAATGTAGCAAAAAGAGTTTGGATGGTTAACACAATTTCTAGGCTTTGTACTACTTGGTGTTCTAAACACTATAAAAATGTACTAAGATAGATAAACACTATAAAAAATATATATACACTGAATTGCATAAATAGCAGCTTATGACAGAAATACACAGCATTAGATGTTCTCAGAACTAACTCTGACCACCAACTGGCCAGGAGTGCTGACTGAGACAGTAAGCAAGCAAATATCTGATTCTTCATGTGCAAAGTATGTCATGTCACATTACTCATTAGCACGGCCTTGAAAAGAAGAGAGGTTGAAGGGTTTTTTCACAAAGCAGGGAGTCTGTTATGCCAACTTAACTGCGATTGCTAGCCACTTTGCCCACTTCACTGGAGAGAGAGTTTACTTACACACGGTATAATTTTAAAGAGGGCGCAACTTTAAAACTATGGGTGATAGAACAGTTCTAAGTCCAATTTTGAAATTAGCGTGAAAAAAATAGATATAGATCACCCTTTAGTTGCCTTGGGACAAAATATTTGTTGACCAGTGTTATTGATCTAGTAAATATGGAATAGTCATATAGTTGCCCTTATTGGCAATTCCCAATTAGTCCAAACAATAACAATGTCCCATTTAACATACATCCTCCCACCTAGATCGGACATATTGGAATAATCCGCAAAAGTTCTAATTTTGGAACTCACCGACTCGCGGCCCCATATTTGACTAACCTACAATAAACTTTCAACATATGTAACAATAATAAGCAATCTCTTAATTAATAACAAGTAATTATAATCCCTCTAAAAATTAAAAATAGGCAGAGCTGAAGGACGCTATCTGTTTAGTGACCGTCTCAAAATGGCAGTACCCAAAAGATATAAAAACCCATCCGTTAGGCGGCTAAGCAAAGGTTGTTTCAAATTAAACCATTAAAAATATTAAACATTTTCACGGCTGTAAGAGCAAATTTACTAAGTTCGTTTTGTATTAATAACCAACAAGTTTAAATATCACAAGTCCAGAACCATAATTTTGAATAGGATAGAAACATTTTTAGCCCAAAGCGAATTTAGAATATTCTGACGTTAATTAGCCTATGACAATGTCGTCGCTAACATTGTAATCAATGTGTAATGTGTGTCTACATCACAGAACCCTACCATTATATATCCTAAGAATATTCCATGTGCTCTCAAGGTGCTGGAACAAAGGAGGGGGAGAGGGGTAAGGAGAAGCATGCTTCTAGAATATGCTCTAACATTTCAAGAGCCTTCAAACGCGTGCGGAAGAACAGTTCTATGAGTTTTCTGAACACGGCTGACAAAGCGTATATTGTTCCTTTTTCTTTGGGTGCGGCTCAGCACTCACGACGAGGAATGAACCTCGGGCCTCGAATCAGTCCAATCTTAAACAGTGCCGCGATGTGTTGTAGAGTCGTGATCTTCCCAAGACTAGTCAACTGGGGCCAGAATGGTGAGTCAAACAACCTCTTAGCGTGCACAATTTGTAACAAAGTTACACTATAGTATTGTCCCATAGTACAGACCTATCGGAAACCAATGCGATTAGATGCTCTATCTAAAGCTCTATATTATAATATAAATTATTAGAAATACTAAATGCTTTAACCTCACACCAAGTCTAAATTGAGCCTGAGTGCGGGAAGAAACATCCCAGATCCGCTGCGTGTAAGAACTTCCATAAGGACCAATGGTCTGTAGTTGGTGTTTGGTTCCATGCCAACTATGAACACAAGCAGGAAATTTTTCAGTCCGTCTGAACAAGTGGCTTTGTGTGAAAGAGGCATTTAAACAAGCATACTTCGGGCGGTTGTGGGTTAAGCCTGTTTGAAAGGGCTCTTTATTTTTAGACAGAATTTAAAAAAGATTTGATCACACATTCTTTAATAAATTACACATCTATTAAAGATGATGAATTAGATTAAATCAAATTCAACCAGGAATAACATTCCATAACTGCTTCAGTGGCTGCATAGTTTAAGGCTTCACTCTCGAGTTAGATTAGACTGCCGATGACACAGAGACTGAGGTTTGAATCCTGCTCGGGTGTACTGAGTGATTTTTCATAAATGGTTTAACACTCTTCCTCCACACAAATGCAGGTACACTTCCTCTAAAGCCAACCTTCCTCATCCTTAAAATGTTAGCATAATTAGTACATATGCATTTAGCTTGAACATTTAGTTAGAAGCAGCGTAAAAATAATAATTATAAAATGGTATTTTTCTATGATATCCATAAAAAGAAAAATTGAAGATGCATTGTTGGTTCAACATCAGATCCACAGACCACACATATCATGGATCGGGCAAAATGTGGCCCGTGGGCTGCAAATTTGATGTGCCTGTTCTAGAGAATGGAGATCTTAACAGTCAATGAACTCAAGGCATTTATTGACATGTTATTAATAATGAGTTTCCACACTCTACTTAGAATTTGGCTGTCACCGAGTTCAAACTTTCATGAAACAAGGATTGCCAACATGTCAATGAAGCACTTTATTAAAAACCTTAAAGTTTATTTTAAGAATAATAAAAAAAAAGCTAACCAGTGGCAACAATTCTTTGACCAGGCCTCTGATAGCTCACCACAATGAGGTTTTTAAAGAGGCATTCAACCCAATACGATAAAAAGTATTTGATTAGTAATTTGTAGGGATTATATTTTCTTGATCAAATTTTTCACTAGCTTGCCAACCTTCTCAAAATTATTTTTACATGGTCGTCTTTATATCTGTGAAACAATGTCACAAACATTCTGAAAAAGATTTGAAATATGGTGAGGTATATTTTTTTTCTTTGTCACAAGATGTTTCATTAACAAAATGGATACTCACTTCTGTGGATGCATGGTCTAACACGTCTCTCTCGCAGTATACTAGACTGGCGATGACAGGGAGAATGAGGTCCAAATCTCGATCAGGTGTACTGGGGGTGGTTTTCACTTTCCCTCTATACAAATGTGGGTACACTTTATTTAAACATAACCTTCCTAATCCCTAAAATCATTAACATAATTAGTACATACATGCCTAATCACGCTCTTCCTTTACAGGTTAGGCAAGAAATTGCATGTAGCTCAAAAAAGAACTCCGTACTCAATCCTTTCCTTTAACTACTTGTTCAGGTTATACACTTATGTACGAATTACATTAATGGTTTAAGGTTATATTTACAGGAAGTGTACCCACATTTGGGTGGAGTGAGAATGGAAAACCATTTAGAAAAAAAATAACCTCAGAACATACAATAAGAGTTTCAAACCTCGACCTCCCTGTTACCGGCAGTCTAGTCTACTGTGAAAGCGCGTTACACCATGTGGCTACCATACCACCATACCAAAGCGGGTTCCTTCCATACTCAAGCCATCCTCACTAACGTTCTCCACCTTGCATACTTCCGTCCCTTCAACAACATCCATACACCAAGTCATACCCACGCTCTTTTAATCTTAAAACGCTTTCTCTTTTTCACACATTTATCTATAATATTTAGCCATGTCTTACATGGCCTATCCCTTCCTTTTGAGCCACACACTTTACCTTCATATATTTGCTTTGTCACTATCGTGGAACAAAATATATTGTTATTACAAGCAATATATGCAATCCTAAGAATAAAAACCTGTGTTTTAATGAGATATAAAGAAAATAATAAAGATAGCACATGTTCTAAATCAGTACCTTATTACAACCCTTATATGGGTGTCAACAAGCTTAACAGTTATTATACCTGCAACATTGGATAGAAGTCAAGACATTGGTGGATCAAAAGTTTATACTACCTGATCTCAAAGATGCTGCATTAGTTAATTCATATTTACTCTACAAATAAATATTAGAGTTGAAATTAGGAAAAGAATAGTTGGGAAATGCTTTCTATTACACATGTAGCATGTCAATCAGGCAGATTGGACAGCTACAATTGAATATCAATATTTTGTTAATTTACGACAATAGAAACGAAAGAAAGAAGTAATATTAACATATTTAAAAGTAATCTACCACAAAGTTTATTTTCCCTGACTAGGTGAAGTCTGATACAATCACGTGTCTCCCTAAATTGAAACACATGGTGGTTCGAAAGATATTGTCCTTTGATAAATACTGTAGCGGATATCAAAGAAGAGGATTAACATTATCATATTTATGAATAAAATGCTTTAACGCATATCCGTTGCCATTGGATGATGATGGATAGATTGGCATAGATTTCCCATGCTGCCTACAAGAAAATATTGTAAAGGACGTCTATATCACAAATTCTCATAAAAATAATAGCTGAGCCTAAAGAATATAATTAAAACGGATATATTTAAATAAAAGATGCTTCGGTATCTACTCACCATTTCAAGATGTTCTTGGATTTGTTCGCCACGTGTTAGAAAAGAAAATTATTCAATGATGGCGGCCTGACTTCAGCCACACGTGCTTTTCATTACATCTGATGAAGAAAGAAGCGTAGAATGGACTCGACCCAGTGACCCGCTTGCCCTTCAGAGAAGACTAGCGGCCGTCCAAGGAAACATGTTTTCCCCCTTCCCCGCAAGCGGTTCTCCCCGCCTTCCTCTCTCTCTTTTCTATGTTTCTGAGTTTACCACCTATTTTGTTTTGTTCCTTTCAAATCAGATTTTAGAGTATAAAAAGGCAGCTTCTCAGATTCACAGTATCGCAAACTACTACAACCCAGTGTCGAAGGAGGAACCTCTACAACTTTACTCAACAAAGGAACCCGTGACAATGGAGTCTCGGCCGTCGGATCTACCGCTGTGCCGGACAGGATATTCTTCAAATATTTAAGTATCCTGGCAACATCTTTAAATTCGTCTGACTTAAGAGTATATTTTTTGTAAAAAACTAGACAATGTCTACCGAGACATGTTTGGTATTCTTTATGTTCTATTTCTATATTCGAAGGCAACTTTCATTTGCTAGATAGTTTTATACTATGTCGAAGAGACAGTTAAAACCATTTCAAGTCTTGTTGACTTCAGAATTATAAGGTTAATTTAAATGATTAATTATTGTGTCCTCCTGTTTGAAGGATAAGTGTCATTATGACTAGTATTTAGCGAAACTCTTAGACTTGGTATATCAGTCCTAGCGACTATGCTTCTCTGTATCTATATGATACAGCTTTTGTATTGTGAGCCTTTGGCTTCAAATGTAGTAAGGTCTTAGTCATAGACTTACTAACCTACAAGTTCCATTCATTTATTCTGAGCCAACGTTTCTCATGACGCCGTGGACGTCATGTGCATTGTTTAAATTTTGTATGGCTACAACCAGGCTGTCTGTCTTGTTTCAAAAAACCAGTTGAGTTAATAGAGTTATATGTTTTGGGTTGTTCAAGTAGTCACGCTTCACGAGCTTAGGTGTGCAAACCGCGGAACTCCGCTTGTCATAATGGGGTCCGCGCAAATAATACTTTGTCTTTACCTGTTTTTTTGGCTCCTATTGTTTTGGCGTTGCTTTTTAGGTGTAATTCCTATTAGCATTGTTTGTACTATTGAATGCTCTGACAGTACCAATAGGGAAAGGGACCAGCCATAGTACCTGTTAATCGACACCTGTTTGCTAGCCATCCACCATTGTTATCTACAGATCTTTATATTATTAACCAAAGGTGTTTTAAGGATATTGTCTTAAGACCCAGTCAAGCTAACTGATTTAAGTCTATATGTATATCTTGTCCAATATCATTATGTTAATTACTACTTAATTGTTTCCTCCTTTAGAAAACACCTGCCTGTAGCCTGGGTCCAGCTCAGCCCTTTTAGCTACAGCAAGACAATCTTATTTCACAAAGTATTATTAATTGAAACAAGCTTCAAACTTGTAATCTTGTAATATTATTGTAAACCTAATTCTTATTATTTTTGTTTTTAATAAATCTATTTATTGTTAAATAATTTATCTTTCCATTATAATTTCACCTTGTTTGTCACATTACCAAATTAGTCCAGTGAAGGATAATGTGTAACAGTCAATACATGTTAACATATCACTTGCTGTCAAGGAATGTAAAACTCAGAATATACAATACAATAGTTTTACCAGTTGTTCTATATGGCTGTGAAACCTGTTCCTAAACAGGTGTGTAGGAAGATATTTGGTCCAAAAATGAATGTATATATACTGGGGATTGGAAGAGTTTACACGAGTTACCCTGTACTCATCTACAAATATTGTTGGAATAATCAAATTTCGCAGGTTACAGTGGGAAGAATTTAGAATCATGTTCAGTTTGCTGACACCCAATAGTAAGACCTATATGCAGATGGGAGGATAACATTAGAATGGACATAAAAGAGGGTGTGATTAGATGGACTGAATAGGGGACTATTCATCTTAATGCAAAATAGGACCAAGGACCCATTCTAAAGTAGTCACAAGCAAAGTTTTGAGGAGGAACTTAAGTTGGAGACCATGGAACATAGTTTGTGAATATAAGTGGGCATACGCCTCCAAAAGTTACATCAAAAAGATGTGCATTTTTTAGAAACCGAAAGAAAGACTATTATGTGGCCATTTGGGGACCACCTTCTTATTTGATGATCTACAAAACAATAAAAAAAAATTCTCTCCATATTTTAGCATGTCTAAAAACTAATTTCAAAAATTTCTAGTTGAAATTAGCAATGAAATTCAAAGAAAAAAGATACCATGGGGAGAAAAACATTGAGGTCAGGTAAAAATTAAATATTTTTGAATCATATCTTTATTTTATGTATAAAATTTAAACTAACATACAATCATATAAGTACAAAATGCCTTGAAGTTTTACCTAGGGAATTCTCTGCCCAAAGATATTCTCAAAAGATTCAACAAAAAATTGTGACAACACAAGCAACCTCGCTTACTTTCAAGTAGTCTGAGGGTATTGGGTAAGGAGTTTGTCCCCAAGAGAGACACATTAGCAGTGCTTCTGCCACACCATATACACGCCTCTGCTCAAGTCCCATGTGAAACCTCTAATTTGATTTATGGTTTTATGACGAGCAGCGGAACTTTTAATAGCCGCTACCAGTAGCAAAACCAACTAATAAGACCAGAGAGAGGAAGCATCACTGTTTTGCAGTTGTGTGTGTAATCCCAAATTTATCTTCAGCATTTGCAATCAGAAGCGCTATTTAGTGTGAAGGGGCCCTTAGTCTGTTAAACTTGTAATGTTGCCTTGTGCAAAACCAGCTCTGCGTCCTTTCACAAAAAATATGTATATATATTATTTATTAGTGAGGTCCACTCTTTTAAAGTTCAATGGCTTTTTGTTAATAGTTTTTATACTAGAAAAAAATATATCAAATGTGCCTATTTTGATAATTTTTTACACTCAAAACCCTTAGCAATGGTCTTATTGGCAAATTTTTCTTAAATATTTATTAAGTACCAGATTTCAACTTGACTGTTGCAAATAATAATAATAATAATAATAATAATAAATATGTATATATCAAACTTGTCATGTAAAAATAATTGTTTATAAAATTTTAAGGTGTATTTTTTTGTTACATGAGCAAGTAATTTTTGTTCATATATAAGGTAGAAAATCCTAGTCCTAATAAAAGTAGTTTGGTCCTATAAAGTCTCAGGTGCTAGGGCACGTAATTTCTTACATATTTAAAACATTTAAAATTATGTCGTTGATATCTAAGTAAAATGACAAGACAACACAAAAAGCTAAATCTTTATTTTAAAAATTTGTTCCTGACAATATGTATAGGTAATAGGACGATTTTTTTAAAATATAGTTTTACCAGGAAAGTAAGTTTTGTGGGCAAGAATTGGGGTATAAGGAGTACATGAGAAAGTAGAAGATGCAAGGGTGAGATGAGATGGTATGGGCATATAATGTGGATGGAAATGGATCCCAAATAAAAGGAAATGAATTATGTAGGAAAAGGATTGCAAGGGAGACAGAGAAAGAGATGAAAGGAGCAGCTAACAGCAAGTGTGTGAGTAAAAGGAGAATAAAGGAGGAAGAATGGTGGAAGGAAAGAGGAAGACGAAGGAGGCACTTAACTAAAGTGACCCAGCTAGACTGGGAACAGTTGATGATTTTTTATTTAGCTACTAAAAAGTAAACACCTTACAGTTGAAACAATGTCCAGAGGTAAATGCAAGTGATGCTAGTCTTATCTCTTAATAATTCATGTTCACACAACTTACACACACACTTATATTCTACTCTGCTTGCTATTAGGAAGGGATGGCCCATTTGCTGTTATGTTTCTTTTCAGACTTAAAGCAACCCTCTTTTGGCATGGTGAGATTCTGTTTTCTTTTGTAGAAGAAGAAAGCATTTGTGCCAACTGATGAGTTACTGTAATGCTACCCACATCATTCCCGAAAATCGGTTTACTGTTGGATCCGAATGAAATATGATCCAGATTTGGAGCGGAGATCAAGGAATCCCCTTCTTTGAGTTCTTCTGCCAGGTTATCCCATTCATCTGAAATAAATATTTTAAGAAAACCTTGTGATATAGAAAAACTTTACTATGCAAAAATAAATACTAAAAATCACATGTTTTTGGAATACAATAAAGTAGAGATGGGCCACTCGAATCTTTGAATCCTCAAATCCACCAAATCCTGACAAGTATTTAAGATTCGAGGATTCAGTGGTCGAATATTTCACCTCAAACAAAGCATAATATTTTGATTTTTGAATTAAAAAATTACTAAGTTAGGTATACTTGAAAAGCACAACTTAATTCGTAGTCATTATTTTGTCGAACAAAAGAGATAAACATGAATACAATCTTTTTTTTAAATAAAAATTAATATGTTAGATGTGGAAAATTTAACATGCCTAATACCCTATCCTTCACCTCTATGGGAAACTTGGATTCAACCGTTTCAGAGCATGCTTACTTCTGAAACGTTCACCTCACAAACAATCTTATAAATATTTTAATGAACATATAAAGCTCTTCAAAACTGAAAATCAAAACTAGAATTACAAATTAAGTCGAAATAAATAAAATAAATTACAGCTTTTTTTTTAAGAGAAATAAGAACACATTACACACGATACAAAGTCAGCCACCATGACGTATGTGTTTACTCGCCAGCGGCCAGAGTGATGATTAAATAAACATGACTGTTATTTCTTATTACCCAAATAGTTTTAACCCTCTACAACTTTGCAAAGAACCCCAATTTATTTCATATGATCCTTAAGTTAGATATTTTGATGGGTTTCATGAAAAATAAATACTGTCAACAGTTAGACACTGATAAAACTGTTCACTTACGCTTACCGGCCTACATAATGTATATCGATTATTTGTTTGAAATCGATTCATGTAATCTGATCACTTAGTAAGTGCTATCAAGTTTTAAGAATCAAATAACAACTTTCTAATTAATAATTTGTTTTTAAATTGATTTTAACTAAGACTTTATTATTTTTTTCAAATATGTTATTGAAATAATTGTAAAAATACTAAAACACAGTCTTGCCTAATAAAATAGGAATGAACATATTGCAAGAGTCGAATATATTTGTTTTCTACGTGAAGATAGATATTCGACATAAAAGAAACTAATAACACATACTTAGGAATTATGGAGTTCACTATTTCCAACGTATGTTTAATTGTTAAGCATGTTGTTATAGTCTTTTAAAAAAATGATGTATTTTTATTTTAGCTTTCTTATTAAAATGAATTATAAGACCTCAAGATGATTCATGTTGATCAAAAGGTAACTAGGCCAAATCTGTTTGTTTATTTCAGGTGTTTTTTTTTTTTAGAAACTTAAGTAATTTTATCAACACTTTTAATTAAAAATAACTTAAAGACACTCAAATTTTGATTGATTTGATTTTTAAACAATAATATGAGTCTATATGGTTTAATTTGGCTGGATTATAACCAGTATTTTGCGAGGGGTGGTTGGGGTTGATAAAAATTGAAAGCATGATTGAAATAAATCTTAATTTACAACTTAGGCCTATATTGTGTAATGTAGGTCTATTTGTAAATCATTAAAATTTCTAACAATTTGCTAGGGTTCGGATTAGAAAATAAAATGTAGATTCGACCCATCTCTACAATAAAGTAAAAAAAATAAAATTTCCTCAGTATTTTTGGGGACAGCCATTCTAAAATCACTTATGAGTGTAGTAGAAGGTAGTTTACATTTAAATGGTAAATAATAAATGCTAAATCACTGGTCTGGGGCCTTGAGTCAAAATGTTCAAATCCTTTTTTTCCCCCACTGTCTCTCGCTACCTGTCTGGGTTATTCCGCTTTTAACTAGACTATTGGGTTAAGGACGAGGAAGATAGAACCTAGAATAAATTTACCCAAACTTTCATGGAGGTGGGAAGTTATCTTGTCAAAATAAACTTCAGTTCACTGGTTGGAATATGAACCCTGACTTACCCATTATTAATAAACCAAAATAGATTATTTTGGTGTTCAGCCCACATAACCACTGATGCTGGTTTTAATTATAGTAGAAAGATTATTACATAGCAGATTCTCAGGCACCGAAGATGTTTAAAATAGAAATTAAAAATATGGGATTATGGCACCATAATAAACATTCAAGGCAAAAAAAAAAAGCACACAATAGGCAATGTAAAACTGATTTTTACTAACTACTATTTTACTACCCACAACATATTCACATTGCTGTCTCTTTTTAGCACTACGCCTCAATACTCGTTCAGTTTGTACACATATGTTGTACTAATTGTGTTAATGTTCTGGGTTAGGAAGGTAGAATTTAGAGGAATTATATCTTAATTTGTGTTTAGGGAGAGTCACAAACCATTTAGTAAAAAACCTTAAATACACCGGAAGGAGAAACTCCTTTGACCATTTGATCATTGAAGGGGGTCACATGCTGTTAATCACTAGATCTTTCCTAGATTTCCGGAAGTGATATAGTTTATATTATCGGATAGAATGTTTTTTAGAGTCTGAAAAGTCGAGTTCTATTTCATACAATGTCAAGGGACCAAATTTCAAATTTGTCGTTTCTGAAGAAGTTGAACTTTTCTCCTGCAACCGCATGTCGTTTCATTCCAAGATGTCTGCCACTGCTCCCATTGGCCTCCACCTGATTTAAAAACCTTCAAACAAGTGGTACTATGCCACAATTTCCAAGAAACTGGACTCTTTTTCAGCAGAAAATCCATACCGCATGAAAAAGAGAGGCCAAAACCGAAATAGGCACGTTAATGCAATGTTCATAAAATAGGTCAATACCAACGGTCTAAACAATTATAGGCACTATAAAATTAACATATTATACTCGTGAAATGTGTGTGTGTGTGTGTATATAATAAAAAAACTGCCTGTTATGTTTTAAGATCAAGGAAAGAAAAAGCAATTAGGCAAAATCAGGTCTGTATTATATTGCCAGTCCTGGAAAATAAAGTATTAGCTGCCTCTTGAATGAAATTGATGGTTACCGCTCAATTTCTCGACCTAGGTTTCATTCTACCGGAACTCATCTGGCGGGAGTGTGAATAGTGCAACGCAACTTCCTAAAAGAGGAAACAAAAAGGAAAAAAGGTAGATTGGAAAAGAATGATAGGAAATATGAATAGGAACAATTAAAATAAAGGACAAATACCCGAAGTGAACAAACTCAATGTGAATGTATAATTTAAGGGAAACCTCTTTTCACATTTTGAGGTACATTTTGTTAAATACTGAACAAGGTACAGGAAAAAGGGGTAGGAACAAATAAAAGTAACATGAAGATGGAAATACAATTTGCACTTTACATCATTATCACTGGACAAAGAGGTAATGGCCACCTGTTGATGATCGATCATTATCGCTTAATCCATCAAATTGAAATGAAACCTGGATTGATTGATGGATGGCGACTGATCTTCAAGAGGCAGCCATTACCTCTTTGTCCAATGACCACAGTGTAAAGAGTTAACAGACAATGATTATGTTCCTTTTATTTGTTATTATCCCTCTTTACTATATCTTCTTCCATGCAAAACAAAATGAATGCCAAAAAAGTGAAATAGGTTTTAAAATTTATTTGATTTTATATTCAGGCCAAATCAGTTTTATTAAAAATAAATTTTTCTGAAATGTGATTTTCCATTTGCTCCCCCAGACAACTTTTATAGAATCATAAGATGCAAAGTATAGCCCAATGAGTTTTCCCAATAGGCTGACAGTAGTAGTAGTTACTTGATATTGACTCCTCTGCGGGCCAGTTTAAGTCAATGTTGGCAGAAGTGGAGGGTTCCAAGACTTGTTTCTGCTGCAATTTCTTCTTGAACTCTTCTTGCTTCCTGCGTTGTCTTTCAATCCTCTCCAATCTTTGTACTTCTTCTTCAGACACATTGGTCACCGTTTTAGCGACAGGCGTGACTGCCTCTGATCTATCGGGCACCGGCTCTGAACCTGGGACAATTTGTTAGGTTAACCCTAAGTGAATACAGATTAAAAACCCATGCCATAGCCTATTAAATGGGATAATATACATGTACAATTTGTATGATTAGTCATTTAATCAATAATTCTCGAACAAGAAAGCTTATCAAAGTATGGTTTTCTTCATTTAACAACAAAATTGGGTTTAATGAAATAGTGTTTTCTTTTAATTTACCAAGCACCATGTATCACAACTTGTCCGGGTTAGTTATGCTAATGTATTAGGGATGAAGAAGGTTGAATTAAGAAGTGTAACATATTTGCATGGAGGGAGAGTGGAATTACATTTTGGGAAAACCACCCTCGGCAAAACTAATTTGAACCTTGATCTCCCCATCATTGGCAGTCCAGTTAAGTGTGAGAAAAGGTGCTGGCCTTAACTTTGCCCAAATAAATAAATATTATATTATTATTGTTGCGAGAGTGACTCCTAAGTTCATTAGACCAGTGAAGCAGAGGTTTAAAATAATAATTACTTTCCAATTTTGTTGTATGCTATTTTTTTAATATGTTAAATTATTTTCAGAGCTTTACATTCAACTATTTTTTAATTAAGACTACAGCTGGCCCCTGCTATGTAACACCTGGTTTGAGCAATATTACCTCTCTAATTAAAGTGTTACCTTTGAGGTGAGGTGGGTTTTTAAGTAAATAAAAAATAGGATAATTATTATGGTTACACTAAAAAGATACTCTCAAATGGATTTTAGTTGACTTACGTTTAAAAATAGGAGTGGCCAGTTTATTGCTGGTGGAGTTTGTCCACACTACTTGTTTTGTGAAGGACAGACTACGAGACGCTCCTTGGGGTTTTGGGTTTTCTGGGGACTCCAATTGGTTCACTTTGGCTGACAATGGGCCACCGAAACTATGCAATGCTCCTCTAAGTCCATTCCTTATAGCTTCCTAATCATCAGACAAGCACAGAGAGACAATTAATATGTTAATTCTGAAACCAACAGTTCAAAATTTGATGAGCTATTCGGGGACAAGTTACCTTGCGAGCTGTAAACAGTGCAACACCTTTGTGATCCACATCGTGTGACATACCATAGCCCATTTCTTCATGGAACGTTCCATCTTGTAGTTGAACACGAACAAAAGCTACTGCTCCCACAGAGTATCTGCCATCGACACACTCAACAAAATCTGAGAAACAAATGTTATAACATTAAATTAAACATTACAAATTATTTATGATAAGATAACCTCAATTTAGCTATGCCTGTGTATTTTTCAAAATCAAACTTTAATTAACAAACATGTACAAGTGATTGTGAATATTCCAAATGCTCATAAATTATATATACAATATACATATATATAACCTGAACATGTAGTAGAACATGCTGCTATATATTTAACAGCATGTTTTACTACATGTTCTGACGGCCGGGGTTCAATCCTCGGTCTCGGCACCAATTTATCTGATTACCAAACCCTTCCTTCACCTCTGACAAGACATCTTGTGAAAGTGGGGAATGCCAGGCCTCCACCGTGGTTCGGATTCCACGTTAAATTGTAGGTCCTCCATTTCATCTCACAATCACCCTATCATTACACATTAGCGTAAGTGTGTGTAACCCGAACGGGTAGTAAGACGTGGTGATGATGATGATGATGATGATGGTAATAATAATAATAATAATACATGTTCAGGTTATACGCCCATGTACTAATTACACTAATGAGTTAGGGTTCAGGAAGGCTTTAATTGAAGGGAATGCACCAACATTTGCATGGAGAGGGGAAAACCATTGCAGGAAAACCATCCTCAGTGCACCCAATCGGGATTAAACCCCAATCTACCTGTCTTCGGCAGTCTAGTCCAACAAGAGATTAGCGCATTAGAACACACGGTCGCCGAAGCGGGTAGTTCTATATTAATCCTACTAGGTTAAATTTAAGTAAATATTCAAACCTTCACCAGTGGTTAAGTGGTCTAAGGCATCAGGTTTGCGATAGATTGGATTGCTGCATTTGAGGCTAAAGTTACCAATATTAAGAAATCCTGCCCGAACCGAAAAAAATACAACCCAACTGGCTTGGTTTTTTTAAATAACGTGAGGTTTATTCCACCGTGGATCAAATCATATACTTCTCAAATTCAAATTTGAATCCTCAAATCTTTAAAAAAAAAGATGGCCTATGATTTTAGCAAAAGTGAAAATATTTAACGAATAACAAAGAGAGCACTCTTTTAGTGAGTTAATAATATTGATACAATCTTGTCCCCCCCCCTTTTTTTTGTGATTTTGCTACCCTCCCAACTACACAAATCCATATGATTCCTTTAACCAATAATTGCTTAAAAATTTTTATTTCAAGTCAATGCCTTAGTAATTGTATTCGAAATACTTTTTTGAGATTTTTAAGAATCTCGAGTACCATAAGATTCGAGAGTCCCATGTCTAATTATAGAGTCAAGGTTCAAATCTTGGTCAGGTATGCTGAGAGTAGTATTACAGATTCTCTTAGTGTTAATATAAATGCATTTCCTTTTTAAAATAAATCTTTATCATTCCTACACCTTAGAATAATCTGTTAATAATCCTTGTTTTAGACTTAAGTAATAAATTAGGCATAGTAGAAAAACAAAGCACATATTCAATATTAAAAACTTTTAACATTTACTTCTAAATTTTAAATCTACTAAAACAATGTTTTTGTGACCTTGAATAAAATTTTATCATTTTCACCCGTGTAGGCGAAAATGTAGTGGTACTGTATTACGGTGTTGGCTGCTCTTGTAAACATACCCACATCCTGACGAGTCACCGAGTGACTCCAACCATTAGTTCCAAACATCTCGTTGACGACGGAAATCAGGTCGAGGTAAGCTTCACAACTGACAAATGTTTGATGGGCTTCATTATTCTTCTGAACTGCAATCATTTTGAGACGTGCCGGACTTGCATCCTATTATCTTGAACAAAAATATAAGAATTCTTTATATTCAAAAAAACTTGTAATAAACTGTAATGCCATAACAGTTTTAGTTATTTGCCCTTGGAAAGTAGTTTTAGTCAGTAGTATAGTCATAAGAAATTAAAAAGGTCAAAATGTATGAAACACATCTAGGATTTTTTAGCACCGTGTCTTATTACCCGTTTGGGTTATATGCTTATATACTAATTACTCTAATGTTTTAGGAAGGTTGTATTTAGAGGAAGTGTACCCGCATTCACATGGAGGAAGAGTGGAAAACCATTTTGTAAAAACCACTCTCAGTACACCTGACCGAGATTTGAACCCTGATCTCCCTGTCATCAGCAGTCTTCTAGTCTACTGCGAGAGTAGCACGTTAGACCACGCAGCCACCAAAGCAGGTAAGACTAAGTTAAATTTTCTGATAGAGTGAAGTTATTATTTATTCTAAACACTCATACTAATTTTAATCGCTAATCAAATAAATCAAATTTTTACTAATGTTTAGTGGTTAAAACAATCTACTAAATCCTTTAAATTATTATTTTATGTTGTCGAATATTTAAAATTCAACGACAAATCAAGATAGGATTTCCCATGTAAATGTGTTTATAATACTTTATTTGGCTAGTTTTAAATATAGGTAGGCCTATAACATTTAATTAGTTTTTATTTATTTATTTATTCATGGGAGACCAACAGGGTTAACCAAAGAACCCCTAAATAGGTCACCACAACAGTAAAATTGAATTAATAATAATTAAAGATAATACAAAATAATACAAGATGACCTTATATGAGAAATATTAAATGACCATGTGGGGGAGGGGGGGGGAGAAAAATACATAGCCAAGTACAGCCACGAGCAAAATAGTATTGCAAAGTAAATTGAATAATGGCAAACTGTAATGAAGCATGCAACCTTTTTGCCATGTTTTTAAAAGTATTAGTAAAATTATATAAAGACCACAGGAATACAATAATCACAAAGATAAACATATTGAAATACCTAGTGTTTTTTAAGATATTTTTATAAATCATCCACATCTCAGGCTGTTACCAACGGAAGACCTAGACGCAGATGGAAGAATAATATTAGAACTTGGTGGACTGGGTATTACTAGCTCGAGATAGGGATAGGTGGAATACTTTTGTAAGTGTGGTAATGAAATGCCGAGTTCCTAATGCCATAGTGTAAATATGACTTGGAAGGTTAAGTTAAACTTGGTCGATTGATTTATTTTTTATTATAAATACATAAAAGATTATTTTCTAACAGATTCACAACTTCTCAGTTAGGCCTACTCACTTATTTTTGCCAAAAGAAGCACATTTGACAACTTTGAATGGAGATAACAAGTCTCTGTTTAGCAGGACATGCAGCGCAAATGGGAGATTTTAGAACCGTGTCCAGAGTATTGACTGGCAAACCCAACGGTGAGAGACCCTTGGGAAGTCCGAGATTCAGATGGGAGGATAGCATTAAAATGGAGTAGAGGAAGATAGGGTGTAAAGAGGTGGACTGGATAGAGCTAGCTCAAGATAAGGATAATGAACTATCGAGTTCATAATGACAAAAAGTACCTAATTAAGTAATTATGATTAACTATAATATATGTTTTAGTGAAGATCTATTAGGGCAAATATATTTTAAGTTTGTAAATCTGTAGCTATTGTTTCAATACACTGCTATTTTAGTTGTGTAGTTACTAATTGAGTTTATCTAAGAGTTTTAGCTAAAGCTAGGCCTACATGTGATTCGATTACCTAATGTTAATTCACTATAAGATATAAATCTGTGTTGGCCAGAGGGAATACAGAAATATCCCATTTGAAATATTTGAGTATGCCACTGAAAAAAACCAAAACGTTCAAGGCATGGTTGCTATAGACTTTTGGATCTACAGTGTCGGAAAAAAGTTTAAGACCACCCTTACAACACTTAAAATACTATCTAATTTGTTTACTGGTCTTAAAACTTTTTTATTTATTAACTCTCTCTTAATTTTATGATAATATACATTAAAAATGAAAGATTTTGGTGGTAATAAAATTACTGTAGCAAAAACAGTTCAGAAGTTAAGAATTTTTTAAATATTAACGCGCACAACCAAAAATAACAACAAAATGCACATATTTAAAAAAAGAAAAAAAATATTGTTCAAAAATGGGTGGACATAGAGCTATTGTTTTTGGAGTTTTGACACAAAGCTTAAAAATTAAAAACCTTAATTTTTTTTACCAAATTAGTATTTTAACTTTTATGTGGTCTCATTTTTTTTAAATCAAGAAAAAAATTGATGACTTTTTAAGATTTGTATTAGCTACATTTAAAATTGTTTCTTTTTACTAAGGCCTAGTCCACAGAGAAGGAAATAAAATGAAAGGGGGGTGAGGCGGGGTAAGGGATTATCGCTATCTGGACTATTGTACTCTGAGAGCCGACAGCTCTTAGTTCTCAGCTTGTCTTTAACATAAGAGACATTTTGCAAGTGAGTTGTTTTAAAAAATTCTCACTTGAAAGCACTTTTATCACTGGATATTTTAACTTTTACCTGACTTGAGGGGCGCAACAAGTCTCCCGTAAGGCTACATGTCTGTTATTTCTTTGTCTGTGGCCTAGTCCTAGCATTATGTTATTTCTTACCTCTATGGAAGTGGGTTGGCACACCTGTTGCATCAGTTCCCTCCAATCAGCTGATTTTAATGTGATTATTTTGAGGATATTGTATGCATTTTGTGTTAGATAGTAAAGATAGGGGGGAAAAATCAGTATCAGACCTATTTAAGTGGCAAATCATTGGTTTAATGAAGGCTGGAAAGTCACAAAGAGCAATTTTTGATATTGTTGGAGTGTCTAAAACGTGTCTGCAACAAACAATCAAGTGATATAATGAGTTTGAAACCATCACCAACCAGCCTAGGGCAGACTGTCCGAGGAAAACATCTCTTAAGACCAGATCTTAGTCTGCTGCAGCTTTCTAAAAAAAAGATAGAAATGCTAGCTGCAGTGATCTTCTCAGGGAACTGAAGTCTTCCTGTGATAATATAATATTAACATAACTGAGCGAACTGTGTACAACCTTTTAGATGAAGCAGGCCTAGGTTCCTATTTTGAAATCTGCAAACCTCTATTAAGTGAGAAAAACAAAAAACTATGACTTCAGTTTTGCAAGGAACATTTAGGGTGGCTTAAAGAAGCTCGGGAGAGAGTAATTTTTTCAGATAAGTGCCGCTTTGAACTATTTCTTCGACATAAGGTTAGGGTTTGCAGGACAAGAACAGAAAAATTTCTGCAAAACTGTGTCGCCCCTGCAGTCTGTAAGGTTGTGAATGGTGCTATGAACAGTGACAAATATTGTGAAATTATGCAGGAAACTATAATTCCATAAGCACATAGGGTCCTTGAGGTAAATTACATCTACCAGCAGGACAACGCCCCATGCCACTGGTCCAAGGCAACAAGGACATGGTTTGATACCCAGGACATTGAGTTGCTTCCCTGGCCACCACATAGTCCAGACCTCAACCCAATTTAAAATTTATGGAACACTATGAACTATCGATTGGCAAAGTAGAAGCCCAAAAAATGGCAAACAAAAAGTGACGCATGAAGAATGTAGGAAGCTGATCCACTCCATGCCTGACAGGATCAAAGCATGCTACAGGGCTAGAGGGGATCCTATTGACTACTAAACATGGGAATATAAACTTTTTTTTTGTAATTATCTGAGTCCTATTGATTACTAAACATTATAATGCAACCCAAACTTTTTTTTTTTAATATTCTGAGTAAATAAAAATATTGACATGTGGAAAATTTTTTGTTTTTAATGGGTGGTCTTAAAACTTTTTTCTGACACTGTAGTAGTGAAGTAGATGAGTCAAGCCAATATTTTTTAGATTATGAATTAAATAGTAGCCTATTAATATTATACACACGGCTGAAGTATTTTTATCTGATTATTAATTATAGCAGTGTAAAAGTGATATATTTTTTCACCTTCTAAAAAAATAATCTTGGTGTTGTCTTATGACTACTAGCCTATAATTGTTTAAATATTTTCTTTCTTCTGTGATCTATGTAAGCTTTGATTCAATTATATGATTATATACACATTATTTACAATAGTAATGTTATCAATGGAAACTTGCTATTGATGTTTTGTGTTTTTGGTAAAAACTCTTGAATTATACAAATTATAACTTTAAAAAATGTTACGTTTGCTGTCCTCTTTGTGTACCATTCACGTTCATTCTATTTTATTTGAAAAGTAGAATTATGAACAAACTTTTGACTTTTTACCTTTAACATTCTAGTACAAATTAATTTAACAAAATTATGACTGTAATTAATATAATTAAAAGGTTGCCACGTAATTATTTTTTTAACTTAAAAGCAAAAAATAGATGGTTTATGGCGGGCTTTATTAATAGGACTACCTAGTGGTAGGTAGGTCTTAACTGGAATGTAGCAAGATTTTTAAAATCTCTCAATTTATAAATATACATTATATTAATTTCTATTTCCTCGGTTTTTATCTAAATATATGGATTAAAATATGTTCTAAAAAAAACCTGTCCCATGATCTCCAAAGTTGTTTTGTTCTAAATCTTGTCTAGAAATCTTTTCAAATAAAAGAAGAATGAATGAACGAATAGGTTATTTATTTTTATCAAATCAAAAACTACTCACGTCAACATTAAACCAAATTATACTTTAATCACTCAAAGACCACTCAAACTAAAAGCCAGAAAGAATAATTCTGAAATACGAGAGAAGTGTGTACAAAACTAATATGTACAACTTAATAGTTCAAAATTCAAATCGAACTGTTCTCTACTCTAGAGTAGTTTGAACTCACAGAATTCCGCCATATCCACAATAAACTAACAGTTTTTAGCCAACATAAAAAAGATGAATGGAACTAAGCGAAAATTTAGTTCCAAATTTTTAATAGATGACAGTAGAATAGAGAATTAGTTAAAATTATCTCATAGAGAGAATTAGGGTAAGATATTAGTTTAAAAACTAGGGTGAATGGATTACTATGATTAACCAAGAATCGGCCGCCACAGTTTCTTTATTTGAAGTCGTGGAATGAGCACACATGGTGGGAATTATAATTATAGGTGTAAAAAGATACCCTACATAGGTGTGGAACCTGGTTCTGCCGTTATTTTCAGATTAATTGCCTTCAAACTATATTAACCGAATACAGAGTTGTAGGACGCAAGTTTAAGGTACCACAGGTGAATCTGCGGAGTTTGCACACATGGTGATAATTATAGTTCTATATGTATAAAATGACCCTCCATAAGTGTGGAGCCTGGTTCTGCCGTTATTTTTGAATATATGTTTTGTAACCATATTTGATTCGAAAATAGTACTGTACGACTGCCAGTTTAAGGTGCCAAAGTATTTATATTTGCATCTGTGGAATAAGCACACATGGTGAGAATCATAGTTCTATGTCTACAATGACCCTACATAAATTTGGAACTTGGAATTTGTAAACTGGAGCTGCAGTTATTTTGGAATTATGTGTATTTGAAGTTAAATTTTACTCACCCACAGCACCGCCATATTGGGAGTGATCAAGTGAGTGTGAGCGAGTGATAGGTATAGTGTATGGGTTAGAGAGGGAAATACTTGGAATAGAGGAAGGATTGTTTGTGTGTGTTAAAGAGGAGAGAGTGTATGAGAGAAAGAATGTGTTAGAAAAAGTAAGAGATTTCTGAGAGAGAGAAAGAAAATCTATTCGGGAAAATGCATGATAAAGTGTGTGTGTGTGTGTGTGAGTGAGCGAGAGAGAAAGGTAGGGAGAGTGTAAAATTTGGGAGAGATATTGTGTGAAAGAGAGAGAAAATGTAAGGGCATGTGAGAGAGAAATTTAAAGAGGGAAAGATTAGTTTAGAAAGATAAAATTAGAGTGAGAGAGAGTTATAAGGGTTAAAGAAATAAATTTAGGGAGTGAGTTTGAGAGTGTGTGTTTGAGAGAGAAAGTGAGAGTTAGATATAAAGAATGAGATTCAGATAGAGTGAAAATGATTTAAAGAGAGTTTGAGATCGAGATAGACGGCGTTTGAGAGAGAAAAATGAGCGTTTGTGAGAGTGCGTTCAATATAAATAACGTTTGAGAGAGTGAATGAGCTTTTGAGAGAGAGAGCAAGCGTTCGAAAGAGCGAGAGCAAGCGTTTTAGAAAGAGATAGCGTTTGAAAATAGAAAGCTTTAAAGAGAGTTTAATAAAGATTACTTGAGAGAATTTGTGTTATAGAGAGTGTATGTGAGGGTAGAGTGTGTGTGTGAGAGAGGGATTAAATGTGTATGAGAGAGAATAATAGAATATTATATGAGAGAGCGTGTGTTAGAAAATGTGTGTATGAGGGGAGAGAGTGAAAGAGATTGTGTGAGAGATAAAGAATGTGAAAATATAGATTTGTTACACCGTTGTGGTGCTTTGAAATATCATTTCCTCAAAATTAAAACGTATCAACGTGGAAACTTAACTGAACTTAATGTATTTGTTATAATGTGAAAAGATAGATGGGATGCACAAAATATTACTTTTAATTATTATATCTTCAAAATTAAGTGGTAAAATGCTAACATGCTTAACTTATATAATTGTATTGTATTACTATTTGTTTAAATGAACACCAAAACCCATTATTTAAATGATATGAACATCAAAACCCATTTGTTGAAAAAAAAAAAGAACACCAAAACTCATAATTAGATATTTAAAATTGATATTTTTAAACATTATTTAATATAATTTTATCGTTTTTGAGCTTATAATACATACCGAAAACTTATTTAAACATCATTTTATCTTGCGCGAACAGTGGCGACTCGTGTATAGGCACTGTGGAACTGCAGCACCCCCTATTTCCACTTGATATTATCGTTAACATTTAATGTAATGAGTCCTTTTTTCTTTAATGCTCACAGTACCAGCGACGTGGTGTTTGACTGTTGTGCGCATGCGCACATAGGAGGGGTTGAGGAGGAAGGTGGGACTGCCAGGTACAGAGAGCACTGATGCTATCGCAGTGCTGGCTCTGGCGTGATGGTGGAAGGAAGTTTTTTTTTACTCAGCGTGTGTTGTGCTTAAAAACTGTGTACCATATTCTTGAATGTAATAAAGTGTATAAGAGTGTAGAATTAAATTATTATTCTGCTTTCAGCTATTCTATTTGATTCATTTTTTTTCGGTTCTTTTATTTACCAGAAAGACTAAATGTGCTTGCAGTACTTTCAATGGAGAAAAATGTCCTCAGTTGTCATCCAGAGATCAAGGAGAAAATTATTGAACTTTTTGAGCGAATTAAAACAAGAAGAATGGATTTCATTTTTAAATGAATAGATCAAGATTGAACTGTACAATTTAAGTTAAAGTAAGTAAAAAATGTTGTTTTTTTGTTAAGATTTTATCGAGTTCCTGGATACACTTTCTTTTTATATATATTTTTTCTTTTTACACAATTTTAAAACAAAGACTAAAAACTTTCTGGAGCAGCACCCCACTAATTTTAGCTACGAGCCGCCACTATGCGCGAAACAAAACGGAGACAATATTTTCATGAACTTAACAACTTAACCTTTTCATTTTCAAATTATGCTCAATATTATTGATTTAAATGCGAATTAAGGATGACAAAATTCCAATAAAAAATTAATGATTCCCCAGTTTAGACATCTCAATTTAGATGTGTTATGACCAGCATTCAAAAAGAAATATTCATCCAAAGATAATACTGTGAACAAATAAAGATGAAGTTATTATTTTTTAGAGATATATTTTATTTAGAGATTTACATCCATGCAGCGAATAACGGTTTCTATGGCGATTAAACAAAAACTGAAAACTGAAAATTCTTTGTGAGAATAGAGTTTTCATGGAAAACTACTATTTTTCCCGACATATCCCGACTATTTCTATACCATTTCTCCTGACTCCTAACCGTTAAAATGAGTGTTCGTTTGTCAAAATCGGTTCCGTCATTTCCTCGTAATTTCTAATTTGTCACATGTGTTCCTTATAGACCAATTATGAAAAGTAAAGATGTTTCAATCTTATGTTTTGTAATTAAGGGGGTGAATTCGGGGTATCTACCCTAATCAACAATATTGCTTTATAAACTCTTTTTAAGCGTTTAGATAGTAATAATCAGATATGTTTGTTCTAATAATGCCTTACAAAATGAATACAGACAATTAATTAAAATACGTAATTACGTTTTAATATGCAAATCCAAGTGAAGATAGAAGTCTGTAGTTTATATTTTGCTGAATGTTGTGGTGTTTGTGGGAGTAAGAGGGCCCGGCCCGGGGCACTGGAATACTGAAAGGAGTTTTGGGAACAAAAATATCAGATGAGACTTAGATAATTTTTTATATAAAAAAATAGGATTAACATATTTTAAGAAAGTTATTTGAATACTGAAACTTTTACAATCCAAGCAATCACCAGCTTTTGAATAGATATGTTTTAACTTATTATTTTAATATGTTTTATTTTCACTTTCATTAAAAACTTTCTTTAAATTAATTGTGTTTTATATCATGTTTGTTAGTTTGACCAATTTGACTCATACTAAATTAAATATAGTCAAGGTAAATATTTTAAATATCAAAGTGGGTTAAAATGAATAACAGATAAAATTGAGTATAAACAACTTTTAAAAATGTTAATCATAGCGATATTAATTATCCTCAATATTCAATTTATTAATTAAATTCATTTGAACTCATACCTTTGTAAATTATTAACGACAATATCTGTCTTGGCTTATATCATATGGTTGATTTATTTTAGTGACAGTGAAATATAATTTATCATTATAGTATCAATAGTAAAATATTATCGAGAGTACATATTTTCTTATGAAATGAGACTTTCAATAGTTTTTCTAAGATTCCCTGCCTGTTTAGTTTGCCTTTTTTAGTATTTTACCTCCAGACTTAATATTTAATCTAGTGTCAATTGCCTGGCGTTACTCGGATAAATTAAATGGCTTCGAGAAATCTCGCTTTAAACTTATGGTTGAGATTTTTCTCTAAATTTGAAGGTTAAACTTTTTTTTATGGTGAAAGACTTTGAATAAGAAAAAATTAATTAACAGTACACTCTGAGAGAGACCAAGTCTATGACTCCCCCTATCCCCTGTTTTTTGTAGCTACCCGTAATGATTTTCAAGGGGTCAAAAGCGTCATAAAATATGTGAAAAAGCTGTTGAAAATTACTAAAGTACAAATCCTCAAGTTCTCAAGTAGAAATGCCAAATTTTAGTTTTATATGTATCTTTGTTTCAAAGCAATTTGAACCCAAGTTTGTGAGTGTAAAATGTTGCCTCTATTAAAGCATTTTTCTGAATATGCGTCAGGGTGAGTGATGCAACCGAGTAACCACGCGACTCTCTCACCAGCTGTACACTACGGTGTTTGATCGAAGATAACTACTCGACGTAATATATACAGTATTTAATTTAAAAAAAACAACTAATTAGTTACTAGGGCACCTTTTTGTACCTACTAGCAGAAGTACCCGGCGATGTCTTGGCTAGCCCTCCATTGAATTGCGTGGTTACCCCGGGCAACGTTTTGCTACCAACATAAAGAAAAAACACACTCTTCATTTTGTTTCTGCCGACTAAGTTTTTAATTACTGTATTATTTATTCTATGGTATTACGAACTCAAAAGTTCATCACTGCACTTACAAAAGTATGCCACCTATCCCTATCCTGAGCTAGCCCTATCCATTCTATCTCAGGTCCATTCTAATATTAGCCTCCAATCTGCGTCTGGGTCTTTCCACTAGTCTCTTCTTATTGGCTCTACCAGTCAGCACCTTGACGGTTCCTGTTGCTTCCATTGACGCTACATGTCCTGCCCATCATAAACTGCGAAAATTAATTACCCTAACAATATCTGTTAATGAGTACAGGTGTGTAGCTCCTCACAATGTAACCTTCACCACTCCTTATTATCTTCATCAATTTTGGACCCAAAATCTTCCTCAGTACCTTGTTTTCGAACAATCTAAGCTTCTTTTCGTCATTTAAGGTATGAGACCATGTTTAGCACCCATAGAGAGCAACAGGTAAAATAATTGTTTGCTATATTCTGAGTTTTATATTCCTTTACAGAAGACTAGATGACAACTAACCGAGTAATAGTTAACATTTCCCGATTGTGTTACTTTCCTAATTTCTAATCTAATACCGTTATTGCTAGATAAAATTGTTCATAAATATTTGAACCCAATAAACCTATCAAATGATATGTTGTTCCCAATGTAATCCCTCCCCCCTTTATCAACACTCAGGAATAACAGTCGGAGATGGTTACAAAAGTGTTATTTTATTCAGATAACAAATTACAAATAACTCAATGAGAGAGTGAGACAACATATAGCGTTAGGAGTTGGAAATATAAATATATAAAAATTAGAGGCAAACATTCATTTAACTGGCATGAACTGGATAGATAAGTCTTAAAAACAAGCCAAAACCAGACGGCATCATATTATGAGAGTCAAGTTATCAAAAAGCATTTCAGACGTAATTCAATACTCCTGCCTATAAAAGCCAACTCAAAATACATTAGACAATCTATACTAAATTGACCAAATTAACCTCAAATTGTCCTGCCATAGCAACAAATTAATTATCAAATAGAGCTTCAGATAAAATGATCGGCCAGGAAAGCGATCCAGCAAATACACATAGGAGTTAAGTTACTTTAACTGACAGTTCTCCTAGGTTAAACAATAACAATATAGTCTCATATGACAAAGTTCCTCCCGATAGAACATTAGAACACTAAACATATCAGAATATATTCACAAAAATCATAATATAAAAAACTACGCCATCTAATGGCCTGCAAAAATTAACATTAGTAAATAAAGCTAAGACTGTGGTATGACCTCGCCAGCTCGCAACCCCTACTTTGACTATTATTTCATAAACTTTAAACATTTTCAACAAAGATAAATACTTTCTAAATAACCTAACAACATTAATATATTACAATAATTAAAATATTACAATAAGAAGAGCTGGAAAACGACGCTATCAGTTTTAAAAGTCCGCCTCAAATGTCGGTATCCAAAGGGTAGAAAAGAACCCATCCGTTAAGCGGATAAGAAAAGTTTTAAATTAAGGCACAGGATCTAAAGGTCCACCATGGGGATCGTAATAAAAGTAAACATGGTTTGAAATAACTGCCCAAAGATATTAAATATTATGATGGCTTTAAGAGCCCAAAATTTACCAAGTCCATAAAGTGCTTATAATTAATACATTTTAAGTATTACTAATACCTGACAACATGAAAATTGCTAAAGTAATACCAATTCATAAATCTGGTAGCAAACGTATCTGTGGTAATTATAGGCCTATATCATTACTACCAGCAATGTCTAAAATCATTGAAAAAATTGTTAAAAATAAACTTATACAGCATCTCAATAGTATTAATTTCATCTATGAAGGTCAATATGGTTTTAGAGAGAATTCTAATACAGAAAGTGCTGTAGTTGATCTAGTAAATGTGTTAGAGAATTTTCTTGATAGTGGTAAAGTTGCTGGTGGACTATTTATTGATATAAAAAAAGCCTTTGATACCATAAATCATGATATATTATTAAAAAAGCTGTCTAATATTGGCATAACAGGTATGGAATTAAATTGGTTCAAAAATTATCTCTCTGATAGGAAACAATTTGTCTTTATCAATGATAGAAATACAAACATCAGTAGCTGCTGCAAAGATATAGTATGTGGTGTGCCACAGGGCTCTGTTTTAGGTCCTTTATTATTTCTTATATATATTAATGATATATATCAAAATAGTTTCTATGGCAAAATACAGCTGTTTGCTGATGACACTTGTCTGCTGTACTCTGGTAACTCTATAAGAGAAATAGAAACCAATTTGCAAAAGGATTTAAAAAAATTGACTCAATGGCTTCATAATAACTGTTTATCTTTAAATGTTAAAAAAACAAAAGTAATTTATTTTACAAAACCCACTATGAACAATAATAACTACATAAGTGATATACACCTAAATGGTGGTTGTTTTAACAAATAATAATAGGCATAAACATTAAATCAAATTTCTAAATTTATCTTTTTTTTACTTTCAGCAGCACATCCCCCAATAACATATTTTTAGCATTATTAATTTTAAGTGTAGGCTATACTTGAATTTATTCATTACAGGGACAGTAAAACAAACTTATAGGACTAAACACTATCTAAAATCAACCTCGTTCACATGGAAACGCACCTTTCATTAAGTGGCCACCAGGTAGTTCTAGGGTTTCAGAAACATGTTTGATTAAAGTGTGCAGTAAAGTGCACAAGTTTATAGTGTGCAGAGTATTCAGATACAATCTATGACTGGGAATCAAATTTGGGACCCTTAACTCAGTAGGCAGACATGCTACTGACTGAGTTAAGTTGTCGGATTTTGGACACAAATGTGCATATATATATTTTATAATCTGACCCAATGACTGAAGGATTTTTTCCCGGAGTTTTGATATATGTATTTACATACTCTCGTTTCTATAATATCAATATATCATATTGTTTTAGGTAATTTTGTAAACCCTGGCCAGAGAAAAATCGACAATGAGCTCTCCCTGCATTTAGAAAATCCTGTTTCGCCATTGAAATCAAATCCATTCCAAGTTTGGGATGCATGAAAGCAGTATTGCCTAGTTTATTCAAAATTGGCTATTGTAGCATTATCGGTTCCTTGAGAGTACCTGTTTTCCAGAGCATGAGCCACTGTATGTAGGGACAGAAATAGGCATCTGGGCACAAGACTGATAAGAAAATGGAGCATTTAATTTTAATAATGGTTAATAAAATATATTTATTTTTATATTTATAAATGAATGAATCGATAACAGGAAATATCAATACGATTCTAGTATTACTTCTCATTCAATTTTTCGATATCCCTATATAATCTTACAAAACATAAAAACAAATTTGAGTGGCTATAGGCATTGTTATTTTGACTATAGAATTTCCAAACCAAGGTTTGATAGGCCACAAATTATTACACCATTACCCGATATATAATTCATATTTTAATTAGGCACATGGTTAGGGATTCAATGTGTGTGATTGGGTTACTAACCCCTCCTAAAATATCAATATTTAATTCAATCAAGAGCCTTTTAAAGCCATTAAAAATCCTTTCATTTACTGTAAATTATATTATCTAAGCTACAAACAACACAAGTGCTCGTTTGAGTGTTGGCTCTGTGGGTTAATTAAAACTTTTTTTACTATGATCTCAGGAATAAATTGAAATGTATTAGTTTAGGAACTGAAAGATAACTTTTTTCACACCATGTCTTACTATCTGTCCATTTGTGCATTTGGAAACACCTATATAGTATGGCTAAGGAAGGCGGGTTTTTGTATGCTTGGGAAAGTACTCTTTACACTTCTGCCATAATGAAAACAAATGTTTTTAATAAAGCTTTGACATCTAATATCAATGTTACTGATTTGTATCTTATTATATAATATATTAATTTTTTTTAAAAATCAATTAACTTTAAGGTTATAGCAAGTGGAAGAATAAAACAATGTTTCTTTTATTGAAAAATATTGTTTTTTTTATTAAAAAAATATTGTTAATAGATGTAAATGTATAAAATTCTAAATAAATTTAACAGAGCATTATTAGCCAAATATTAATTTTAAAATTTTGTTGCAAATTACTATAATACTGTGGAGAACTATTAATTATAAACACCATTAAAATATGAACGCAAACAAATAAACTTTTATAATACTAAAATAGTATTTACAATATACCATCCTATAAAGACAACACGAGTGTTGGTATGTAACAGGTAGCCTTAATTTAATTTTAAATATAAAAGTTACAAAAGAGTAAATAAACAATAAATAGTACAGATAGCATAAAATTGACATCAAATAACAGTGTGAAAATATACTATTTATGTAAACATAAAATATCTGTCAAAGCATTAAAATAACAAAATTATCATAAAGATGTACTGTAGAAAAATGAAGCACATAAAAGTATAAACATTTTAATATTTCAAGTAGTAATAAAACTTTACAGCTGTCTAATATTTTTTTTTAACGTCCATTGCTGTTTCCAGCCTATGGCCTGGATTAGTTTTTTTATTCAAGTCATATATTTTTCCACTAAAGGCTTGTTAGGCCTGTCATAGCTTCATACACCTTATAATTTAACTTAAGACTAGGACAGGTACAACATCCAGTCCTCAGCTGTTAATTTATCAATGCAAAAAGGGTAAACCCATATTTTCAACAATATTAATTTTTGGCCATGCCGGGAATAATACTCATGACCCTTAGTTTAGCTCAGTAGGCAGACAAGCTATTGACTGTGCTAAGGTGTCGGACCTATCTAATATTATTATTATAGTG